>VONZ01000328.1:557500-765433 GCA_012976165.1 Labeo catla | reverse complement strand
AGAGCTCATTTGCATTTAAAGCAACCTCGACCACAATGAGATGATTTTTGCAGAGCTGATTTTGGGTGTTGTTTTTCACAACCATTGAGAATTTTTAACCAGCGTATATTATAGATTTACCATTAAGACCCTAAAGAATCATATCAACTTGGGCATCCAATGGGCAACTTGGGAAAATGGGTATCCGATGACCCCTTTAAAACCTTTTTGTGATGAAATGTGTGTGTGTGTTAATAAAATGGCCAACTCTATTGTCTTGTTATGCTAATATTACAGCCAGATATTAAAATAATGACTTCAAACTATTTTAATAATTTGACAGTCACAGCTTAAATGTAAATTACACACAATAAAACACTGGAATGCTTAAAAACATTATTATTGTATACATAATTATTGCTGTTTAAAACATATAATAATTAATATTTTCATATATTATGGATTTCCATAGTTTCATAGTTAGTGGTTCACAGAAAAGCAAAAAACAAACAGACAAATAAAAATCTGTCTTAATCGTTTTAATATATATATATATATATATATATATATATATACACACACACACACACACATTTTGAACACACACTACTACAAATAAAAAAAAAAAAAATGTTTTCAAGTGTGCAAATCCCTGAGATCATAATATATGTAGTAGATCAGTAAGATTTTTTATGCATTTTAAATAAGTTTCTAATGCTCATCAAGACTGTTTATTGTTCAAAAATACAGAAAATGTATATTGTGAAATATTATTACGATGTAAAACAACATTCTTCTAATTTAATATACATAAAAAATTGAATTTATTTCTGTGATCAAAGCTGAATTTTTCAGCATCATTAAGTATTCAGTGTCACATGATCCTTCAGAAATCATTCTAATATACTGATTTATTATCAGTGCTGGAAGCAGTCGTGTTACTTAATATTTTTTGGAACCTGAGATACTTTTTTTCAAGATTCTTTGATGAAAAAAAAAGTAAAAGAACAGCTTTTATTTAAAATACAAACCTTTTCTTACAATATACACAACTGTTCAAAAGTTTGAGGTCAGTAAATTTTATTCTTTTTTTTTTTTCAGAAATTAATACTTTTATTCACTAATGATATATTAAATAAATAAAAACTGTGGTGTTGAACATGAAAAGTGATGCACAGTCCCTGTTCATCTGTTCCCTTCATCAATAAATAAACGCATAAGCTTATGAGATAATGATACTGAGTGAATGCTCTCCGCACAGTATACGTCCATCAAATACTTTTACTTCAAACTCACTAAATCCCAGCCTCAGCCCAATCAGAAGTACGGGTACTTAGGTAGAAACATAGGAGCCTGATAAAAATGCTTATTTTAAAGAAAAACGTCAGATCGACTTAGAGGCTTTTGCATCTGAACTCTTATAACAGCAACATGCCAAACATTGTTTGCTTATTTTTCTTCTCGAGACTATTTTGATAAATAATGACTAAATACCTGTCTATACAAAGTACTGAGGCACAAAGTGCCAAACACTGCTTTGCATCCAAAGACTATTGGTACAATGCCTACAGACTGCAGACTGCACTCACTGCGGTGTTCACTTCAGTACAGCAGGTGGCAGTAAGTCTTCATGATCACATATGAGAGTTAACTATGAGCAGCTGGACGAGGCCCAACAATTTTAAGCGGTATAAAGTCAAGTAGAGCATCGGATGTTCTCTAATTAGCCGGTTGAAGGTACGTTTATTTCAAATATACATCAACCTCACTTTTTATAGTACATGTAGTATATTGTAGCTACGACGAGTTAGGCGTTATGTTTAACAGTTTAAGGAATAATATCCATGTCCCTGCTGAAAAAAAGAAAAAAAAGAAAACGGCTAAAACCAGCCTATCTGGTTGCCTGGTTTTAGCTGGTCATCCAGCCTGGTCTTAGCTGGTCTTAGCTGGTCAGGCTGGGGGACCAGCTGGAACAACCAGCTAAAACCAGCCAACCAGCCTAGTCTGGTTTTAGTGAATTTGTCCAGCATAATAAGAAAATAGAGAAAATGTGATGTCCAGTTCCATTACTTTTTATTAAAATTTGGAATCATTTAGAGAGCCAGACTTTCTATAATACACACACACACACACACACACACACATTAGGTTAGAAATTTAGAAATGATGAAAAGTTCAGCAACAACTTACCGATGAGCATTAGAATGCACACCAATATATGATTTATAAATGTTTGTTAATCTGAAATTCAAGTTACTTTTCTATGAACTAGGCGGGTAATGTATTCAACAACTGTGTACTACTGAAAAATTAATTGGTAACACTTTCTATGAAGCCCATATTTATAATACATTATAAGGATATTCTTAAGGCATTATAAAGAATGCATATTGCATTATAAAAAAAAACATTATAGTATGTTGTATCACCTCATGAGTATTCATAAGAGCAGTTTTAATGTATTATAACTTTTTACTTATTTGTGGCTATAGCTTTTAAGAGTATTACCTCGTCATAGTTATAACGTATTATAAGTTTCATATCTTGCCATGTTACGCATGTCACTTTACTTAAAGCATACAAAGACCACTTATAAGTAATAATAATAATATTTCTCAAAGAGCCATAAGATCAGGTATCAGATCAGATGAATGTGTTATATGACATTTGTATTATCAGTTTGATTATTTTGATGGTACTGCATGTCAGCTAGCAGTTATTATTAGTAGTAGTATGCTAGATATATGGGTCATTCCAGCTGGAATCATCAAATTTTGGAAAAGTTCCCCACCTGACCCCCTCAGATTTGTCTGAAAAAAATCTATGTGATGGGTAATATGCCCAATAGATCATATACAAAATTTCAGATCTGTACTGTGCGTACTTTTTTCACAAAAAATCTGTAAAAAAGTTTGTTTTTTACCCCGTTTTGGCATCACAGTCTGAGTGACCATGTTCAGACTGAAATATCTCCAGAACTATTTGTGCCAGGTCCATTAAATTTTCTGGGCTAGGAGTCCTATTTTACACCTGAATGCTGGCCCTCTACTTTTCTTTGAAACTATTACTTTAAGGGTTTTCAGATGTCCATAGAAACCTCATTTTTCAATGTATAAGCATCAAACTTGGTAAATGGTCTGATATGTACCATGTCCTTCACATCCTTTGACATCAGACAATAGAGTCTTATGGATGTTGAGATATTAAGGTCCAAAAATGGAAAAAAACTGATTTACACCAATGTTCAGAGCAATATTTCCCATGAATGACACTAGGTGTGAACATAAAAC
This sequence comes from Labeo catla, assembly GCA_012976165.1. Taxonomy (NCBI): domain Eukaryota; kingdom Metazoa; phylum Chordata; class Actinopteri; order Cypriniformes; family Cyprinidae; genus Labeo; species Labeo catla. The sequence continues at coordinate 762,164 of VONZ01000328.1, read as the reverse complement.
TTGTTTTTTTTTGAAAGAGCATATTGTTATTGATAAAATATAAAAAAATTAGGATGGGCTTTTGCCTCATTTTTCTGTAATGATTTTTTTAAAACTCAGAGTTTCGTCACTGATCCTATTGTTCACTTTTGCTATTCAACTTGTTATGGGCATTTCAACAGAATTTATTAATGTTCCACTTATACAAAAAATACAAAATACAAAAAACGTCCTTCCAGACATGAGTCACTTTAATAATGTATACCACCAACACAAATAAATGTGTGACATAACAGTTACTGAAAGTTGTTCATGAAAGTGTCTGAATCCACAGTTTCATTTTCTTTTATGACATAGCATCGTCCAGTGGAAGTAACTGGCACATCAATTTTCATTATGATGGGCTGGAGAGGCACCCAACAGACATCTTCCCTTTTTGGCCAAAAGTAGCCTCTAGCTGGGCCATGGGGATGCAAAAAAAGCACTTGAATGTCTTGCTCTGTGTCAGAGACGTCTCTGATGATACCAACCTACCATTGTCGGTCATACACACAAGTAGCATTTGTCCTGGGGCCATATCTGTGATGTGAAGGCCTTGTTCAACTGGGTCAACCTCAAAGTTGACCTGGTGTTCCTGATACTCGACTGACCTCAAAATTGATCATTGTTGACTGATTGACTGATTGATTGATTGATGCTAGATCTCATACCACCTGAATATTATTATTTCTAATCAATATTGCCCTGCTTTCTCAATGAAAATGGATGTATTATTCACTGGATTGGGTGGAACATCAAGATTAGGTACTTCTGTTGCATTCCATTGAATGTCGGTAGTCGGTGAATCCGAGTTAGTTCTCCCGATGTCCGTCGTAAATGCGTTCCATTGTAACAGTTGGCAAAAATATGGATGCCTATGGATAATTCCAACCGACCTTGGTCTGCACTGAACTGGCCCGAGTGTGTGTTTCGGACCCCCAACTTAAGTGGCCGTTCCATTGCACTTTCCCGAGGTGGAGGTCGGATTTCCCCGAGTCCCGAGCACAATGGAATGCTGCATTATAGCATTAATTTAGGCATATGAGTTCAAAATAGCTGGTGCTACAGTAGTTGTGAATGTCACACAACAATGATTTTTTAAAAAATTATTACAGAAAAATGAGGCAAAACCCCATCCCATTTTTTTTTATATTTTATCAATAAGAACATGCTCTTTCAAAAAAAAAAAGTTTCATGTTCACACCTGGTGTCATTCATGGGAAATATTGCTCTGAACATTGGTGTAAATGAGTTTTTTCAATTTTTGGACCTTAATATCTCAACATCCATAAGACTCTATTGTCTGGTGTCAAAGGATGTGAAAGACATGGTACATATCAGACCATTTACCAAGTTTAATGCTTATACATTGAAAATTGAGGTTTCTATGGACATCTGAAAACCCTTAAAGTAATAGTTTCAAAGAAAAGTAGAGGGCCAGCATTCAGGTGTAAATTCAGTAACAATGCTGTGAGTTGTAATTCCTGCAGTTCTGGACTAGGACTCTTAGCCCAGAAAATTTAATGGACCTGGCACAAATAGTTCTGGAGATATTTCAGTCTGAACATGGTCACTCAGACAGTGATGCCAAAATGGGGTAAAAAACAAACTTTGTTACAGATTTTTTGTGAAAAAAGTACGCACAGTAGAGATCTGAAATTTTGTATATGATCTATTGGGCATATTACCCATCACATAGATTTTTTTCAGACAAATCTGAGGGGGTCAGGTGGGGACCATTTGATGATTCCAGCTGGAATGACCCATATGCTAACACTGTATTTTGATGGTTCCCCAAAAGACAAATTGAACTTTGCAAGTACATGAACCTGCTGCCTAGCCTAACCTTAAACTAAGTCTAGTAATACTCCAAGGCAGTGGTTCCCACTCTAAGTAGCGTTAGTTGGAAAATTGCTTATTGTCAATAGACTAGAGGGACCATCAAAATAAAAAGTAATATAATGTAAAAAATAAATGTAATATGATGTAGTCCATTATACTTTCAGTAGATTTTATATGCTGTCCATTGTGTGTTATAAATAATTATAATCTTAAAAGTTATAACCTCAAATACTTAAGTATTATAATGTATTATAATTGTTGTTATGATTATTCATGAGATGATATAACATATTATAAGGTTTTTTATAATGCATTAGAAATATCATTATAATGTATTTTAAATAGGGGCTTCATAGAAAGTGTTACCGCTTTATTTATTTTAATAAAATTTTATTTTCCATAGAGTTGGCCAACATGTTGATCACATGACCAGCAGTCACTCTTCTGATCTTCAGTACTTTGGTTAACAGAATAAATTAATCAAGGCTCATTGTTAAACCATGGTTACCACAAATTAACCATGGTTTGCCACACTAACCATCATGGTGTCTGTAGTAAAACTGTGTTTATACAAATGGTAATCAATGCAATTAAAAAAAAAAAAACATGGTTACTACACCTTTACTATAATAAAACCATTTTAATTTTAGTAAAATAACATGTCAGATAAGTCCCTGAAATAGAAGAAACAGCCTGTCCATAATGGTCATACATTCCCATTTATGCAAACTTTGTTCATATACAAACTATGAAATCAGCCTTAATAGATAAATTATGAGAAACAGATACCATTAGTTCACCACTCAACTTGGCCTTTCGTTCTTTTGTCATGTGACAGGCGCATGTCGGCTCCATATGGAAAAGAGAAATGATTAACATCCTGACTGCATTACACACGTAACGAGACAGCCGCACACCCTCGGGGAAAAAAAAGGTACAATAACTGTCACCGGCCAAAAAAAAAGAACTAATTTGTACCATTTAAGATACTAATGAATACTACACTTGAGGTAATATTATGTACCTTTAAGTTACTAATGTGCACCTTTTAAGGGTAAATACGTTAAGATGTAAAGGTACTGATCCAGTGACAGCTTTTGCACCTATTTTTCTTGCATAGACAAAACAAAACCAACCAACCGACTAAACAAACTAAAAGTTCATATTCAAAGCCAGTTGTACGGGACTAATAGATCGATAGTTAATGCTAATCCCCCACGGGACACGTGTAAGAAGTGCGACAGAAGACAGGGCATGGTTCAGCTCTTTATCTGAAGTATTTAACTGTTCACAGCAGTTAGCACAACATTGATCCAATTGGATTGGATATTGTACAGCTTATGGCCATAAAGTGTTAAATGTGATCTTTCTGACATAAACAAAACAAATAAGCATCAGCTTGCATCTTCTAAATGTACATTACAGACATGTAAATAACTTGCTACTGACACGTTATACATAAACCAAGATGATGAGGAAAGGGTTACGAGTAGCGACTGTATGCATTTAAATCACCGTATATCTCATACATATCAACATTATAAGCAATGTATGGTTCGATTGCACAAGATGAATATGTAAATGCAACAAAACATGAAATAAACATCTTTGTCTTATAATCAGGGATAATGTACATAAACTTACATTCAATCACACACACTAACACCTGAAGAAATGGCGGATCAAGTGGATCGTAACAAGTGAAAGTAAAGCGGAATAGTGGAAACTAACGCCAACTAGTGGCATATGTTCATAATAAAAGTCCATACCCTATAAACCCACATAGGGAATTTAGAACTGCTGCCCCCAGATTAGCATAACTAATATCTCTAAATTAAATTCCCTAGTCTTTGGACTCCATTTCACCTCCATCTGGAAGTGCCGGAAGTCTGACAAGTTTGGTATACGTGATCATTCACCTGTACCTGACGTGTCCATCAGCACTGGGTATCAGCTGGTAACCAGCCAGCTGCTCCTGCAGTCTGGGCTCCATCTCCATAATCACAGATGGGTTGAGGGTAAGTCAGCCATAATAAGTAGAGTCGGCTTAGCTCTCCACTTCTGGCACTCTACACACTCTGTCTGGTGTCGTTTGATGGCTTGCCTGCCCCTTAGAACCCAGAAATGGCGACATAGCTCTGTGAAGACCCTATCAGGTCCTGAATGAAGTAGATGCTGGTCAAAGTGCTCACCATGATTTTAGTCACCTGATGGTGGGGATCTAAAACCACCGGATGTATCTCAGCTTTGCTGATGCCATCTAATCGCTGTAGCCTACCTTCTACACGAAGTAGACTTAACTCGGAGTCAAACTCGGGTGAAAGCATGTTCAGATGGCTGGTTGCAGGCACCTGGTTCCCTGATTTTAATGCCTTGAACTCTACTGGGAAGGAGTACTCCTGATATTGATGGAGGATACATGCTTCCGTATGCCAGTAATCTAAGGAGTCTTTGTTCGCATCTTGGATGGCCGCCCCATAGAGGGACTGGTAGTTCGCATCGACCAAAGCACTCCAAGAAGCATACTGAGATGCATCAAGCATGTCTAGATTTCAGTTATCTGCAACTAATACACAGAAGATGTCTTTCCTTGTCTCTGAGGTATCCCCTCAGATAATCTGACCCTATTAACAGTAGGGGTTGGACCCTATTGAAGGATGGAGTGGGGATTCTTCTGAGATAGGGATAACATCGCTGGAGCCTCTTGAGGGGGTACGTTTGCTCAGTTAACGTGAGGAGAGGAGCAGTGAAGACACCCGTACGGCTGTGCTTCTCTTCTGGCCTCGACTGCGGGGAACGCAATAGGTCAATTGAATTCAATTCTGTGATGTCATGTTGGATAGTGCAAAGGGCCATGATCTCTTCCCTTCCCTCAATTCCTAACTGCTGGACTGCTGCAGGAAGGATAATAATCCGCTGAGTCCCATCATCCAAGATGGCGTATGTTGAAACCAACCTCTTGCCTCTCCACAACAGCACTGGAACTACTTTCAAGTACACACAAGATGTCATCAGCAGTACACTGTTAGGGCCATCCTGGGCAATGGAATGCAGGACTCTGAGATGTATATTCCCACAGTCCCTGCAGTACGTTCCTCCCATTTGTGACTTGTGCGTCCACATTTCTAGCATCTCTTGCCATCCTTTATCCACTTTAGTATTTGATCAGGTGAGCACAGGTGATTTTGCTGCACTGTGACAGGTAATGCTCCTGACTTTTACAGAAAAGACATAAACATTTTAGCCTCTTAACTGATGCCTGAGCATGAACAGTATTGGTACGGATAGACTGCCCAGTGCTAGCTTCTGTAGGCTGTTCACTGCCATGGTAGACTGCAGAAGGGTGAGTCTGGGGCTTTGGAACAGGCTGACAATCCTTAAGTGAGACTTGTACCCTCTTGGTCTGGTAGCACTGTACCATCTTAGTTGATAACTGCTGCATTTCCATCTTGACCAACCAGTCAGCAAGGTCATGCAGGTTATATGGGTTGAGGCTCTGAAACTCTGAAAAGCCTTGGCATCCCATCCCCAACTCTGATATCAGGCGAATTCAACAGGGCTGCAATCTCGCTTTGAGCCAGTTGATGAGGCTGGCCGTACTGTCGCTGCAGCACTGTCACAGCTGTCATGTAGGGTGTAGGATGATGCCGGCATGCTTGGGCAATCAGCCTAGTTCCTCCAGAACCAACTGCTCTATCAGTACCCTGTACTTGTAGTGCTCAGTAAACTCTGTGTGAGGATTAAGGAGGTTATCCAAATCCATCTTCAGGTCTGTGAACTCCCTTTTGCTATCGTTGACGAGCTTAGGCAAGGCTGGGATAGGAACTGGTGAAGTGGGGGTGTAATGGGCATAGACTGGTAAACTAGAAGAGGAGGTGGTGGCTGGTGAACCACTAAAGGTGTATAACAGGGCTGCACAGGAGTATGAATGGGCTGAGCAGCGTAATACCCAGCCACTGTTGGTGCAGGGCGATACAGGTTGGACACAGCAAACAAGTTGGCTTGGTGCGTGAATCTGTAACTGGTATACAGGTGGCACTAGGGGCCTGTACGCTGTAGTTGTCAAAGGCAGCTTCACCGATGTAGCAGTATGTGGCAGTGATGAGGTAAGCTGACATGCAGGGTCTACTGTGCTGAACAGAACTGGCTGCTGCAGTGTTCCATGCAGAAGTGGGATGGATGAGACTGCAGTAACCTTCGGTCTGACCACAGGTGGTGAAATAGCTCTGGCTTGTACATCTACTTGGAACATGGGCGATGCAGCACCACTGCTGAATGAATCACACTCAGATAAGCTGTGATTCCTTGAATGAGCTACTGAAGGGCTAAGATGACTGACAGATCTCCCAACGTCCAACTGATGACTCATAGCGGGACCTTCTCCATACTGTCCCAGCGATAGATCACTCATTAGTAGCTGCTCCACAGTCGAGACTGGCTCGGCCTATCCACTGAGGTTTAACTGCACTGCTGGAGGATCCATCCTTGGTAGGTGGTACGAAGTGTTGTGAGACACAGGGTCTGGTATGAGAGACTTCGGCAAGGCTGTCATCTGTGAGGCGTGCTCCCATCTGTGTGCAAACAGCATGCATAGTATCAGGGGAATGAAGCTCCACCCCGTAAAAAGCAAAAGTAAAGCGGAATAGTAAATTACATAATAAGTAAGTATGTACCCTATGTACCCTATAAACCCTATAAATATTACTTTTACTTTCAAACTTAAGTATAAAAGTATGTTATCAAATTTCTTAAAGCTAAGAATCACTCTTACTCTCCCAGTTATTTAGGACAGCTCGAGAGGTCTCGCAAGTGGTTAGGAGTTGCCAGTAGGGGCTTGTGATGGCACTGTGGATACATACGTGCGCGAATTTTTCAGGAGAGGAGAAATATTTTTTAGAAAATATTAGGAGAAATGTTTGATCAAATGGTTACTCTATCAAACAGTAACATTTTCTCAGTAATTCAAAATGAGCAAAGGACATTTACATTACCGAAGAACATCATAACCGACTTCAGTCTAGCGCAAGTTTTATGTTCTTTAAACACTCCCGTTATAATCAGTGAAGCTGATAAATCTCTTACTCCTTATTTAAACTGCACACATCAGCGGCGTGTTATGGCTCCGACACGGATGTGGCTGATGACAGCCACTCACGCGGCAAGTTTCTGAAGCGACTCTCTGTGCTGCATCAGTAAAGTCAGGTGCAATTTTTGACAGATAATAATAATAATAATAATAATGATAATCGTATTGCTGTTGTCAAAGGCATCAGCAACAGGCAATATATCTGACTATCGTTGATACACAATGCTATCGTCTATCAGTACAACCCTAAACTGAAGGTTGTGATGACGCTTCATTTCATTGCCATAATGTATTCCCTTGAAAATTCTATATTTATCCATTCAATGTGAATTTATTTGAGAATATTCTAAATAACGAAAATCTATTCAGTGATTGGTCCGTGTGTATTTCGTCATCCAAAATCCTATTTATGGCACAGCAAAGTGTCATGAATCGTCTCTAAGACTGACACTTAAGATTTAGTCCTACACTTTGCTGAAAGTACGACTGAGATGCTTGATAACTAACTTTTAAGCGCAGTTTTGAGCCAAGAAATTTTTTACACTTAAGTCAATTCTTAGCAGTGTTCTTGAGAGTAATTCTTAGATGCTTGATAAATATGGGCCCTGAACTTATTCCAGACTCATTTTCCAGACTCAGATTAGCATAAATAGTGTAATATAAAGTATTTATTTTGAGTCAAGTAGTGTTTATTGATAATACAAAAGCAGTAGATTATTCCTTTTATATTTATTATAGCCTATCTATTTTAATGCTGTTTTGCATGATCAGAACTATCAGAAAATACACACACACTGTCAGGCATTCACCACAGCCACCCCCACCATCTACGTCACAGCACACCCGCTCCCAGTCACCTGACTACTGATTGCCATCACCTGATTCCACTTTGCTCCACCCTATGTAAGTCCCCAGCATTCAGTAGCTCATCGTTCACACCCTGATGCTAGCTCCTCTCCTCGCACTCTCAGATGGTCTCCTCCTGTAGAGGTCTGCGCGGGACTGCTCCCGCCTGCTCCCGCAAGGTTTTATTACACACCAACCCGCTCCCGCTATATATACACTCTTTGTTCACCCGCTGCCCGCTTAGAATAATTTTCTTCCCAACCCGACCATTCCCGCTAAATTTGTATCTGTTTCCAGAATCTCACATTTAAACCGAAAGAGAGAGATAACAAAAAAATTGTAGGTTGCACAACAATTTATTTTATGGTTATTCTTCTTGTCAAGATGCTGTTAATACGGAAAAAAAAATGTAGAAAAAATTTACAAAATTGTATCGTATTTATTATTTTTATTCAAAATACAAATGTGACATTTTTTGTCAACACAGTAGCTTAGGAAAAGTGTAGCTGAAAACAAAAATTACATCTGCCATTTAAAATTATAAGCAAAAGAACAAATTCGTTGGCTTGTAGCCATTACGAAATTAAATCACTTTTAACCTAACAATTTAAGGAAAAAATGTCCCGATGTCGATTTCAAAACTTTTAGGCATTTATCGCAACGCGCAAATGGTAATTTTTTTTCCATCTGCATCTATGACACACGAAAAAGACTCCCATACATCAGACTTGCCCGATGTGGGTTTTTTAACAGTAAACTGACCATTTTCTAGTCCAAGCTGAACGTCCTTCAAGGACAGCGCATCCACACTTTGCTCTGCCATCCTCGGTACAGCCCGCGCTGATGACCGTTATGCAAATTCTGCGTGCACAGACCTTTCCAATAAAATGCGTGACACAGTCCATGCGTGCAGTGCGTGCGTAACAGTCATGAGCGCAGGCCGTACAGGTGCTCGATAAGAATGAGTAAAGGGCAGATATGCTGTTCAGAAAGGACGTCGGGAATGGTATATTATTAGACCACCCGCTTCCGTCCAAATTACACCAGAGTTACCGACCGCTACCGCGTTTTGTTTGTAAATTTATTCCCACATAGCAAAAAATCTGGACCTCTACTCTCCTGCAATCTACCTGGATTCCTCATTCCATTTCCCTACGGACTTATTTCATCCACTCAACTTATGCACAAACTTACAGAAAAGCATTCCATTTGCTCAAACCTTACGTGCACTTCAGAATATCATCGTCAATAAAACTTCTTGTTGGTTTGCACCTAATCTCTGTTTCTGGTCTCATCCTTGTAACAACGTGACAGAAGACCAGGGCCCGTATCCCTAAAGATTCTGAGAATCCTCTCAGAGAGCTCCTAACTTAACCTAAAAATTCCTTGCCAGGAGTTTTAGCTTAGAAGTGATTCCAGAACATTTTCAGTGAACTCTGAGCAAGGAATGGATGGAAAATCCTATCTTAGTGAGGAGGTGTGGTTGACCCCGTTGCTAGGTATGAGTCATCATTTCAAAAGCCGTGATTGGTTGATCCTACAAGTTTGATGAAAATGAACTTTTGGTGATAATGAGCAAAGGATGTACCCTCAAATCAATAAACATAATTATACACTCTAATCTTATGGAGACTGTAATTGTAAATAATATTTCACATTCAAGAAAATATCGGGAAAATGAATAGTAAGCTGTAGGGGTTATAGCCTAACATTAGAATCTAAAATATGTGAAAACTTAAGCTCATTACACCCTGTTCAAATAATGATTCGTGTCTTATTTGCTCATATTAATATCCTAGCTGGCATATTTTGTACTTTCACTCCCATATGGACCCCACTGAAAACAAGATGGCCTATCTCAAGGGGCTGTCCTTAATGAAGTAAAAATTACAACGTTACAACTCAGTGTGGTCTTAACGAGGGTAACACGGCTCAGCTTTTATCAATGTCTGTGATTGCTGGCTGGTCTATTTATGAAGGCTTGTTAACAAATATCCTACAAACACAGAAAATGCACGATCCAATCTGTAGCGTCTCAATAATTCCCTGTCATCCAGTGTTTGCAGGACATCTTTCCTGCCTCCTCTGTTGGCCATTTTGTGCAGCTGCTTAGGGGAACTCCTAAGCCACTAAAAGTCCTCTTCCCTGCTCTTAGCAGATCTCGCCTTAAGAGCCCTTTTAAGCGCTAGGAATCTTGAGGAATAGCTTTTATATTAACTGTGATTTTCGTGTCACTTTTAGGGGAAATTCTAAGAAAACGTCATGAATCTGAGAATTTTCTTAGAATTTGGCCGCTAGGAGCCACTTTTTGCACAACAATTCTTTAGGGATACGGGCCCAGACCAAAACAGACACCGGAGCACCTACTGCACCCGACCCCTTCACGGATTTGGTGAATGCCCTCAAGGCGTCTTTGTTACCTGCACCAATGCCAACATCTGTCTCAGGAAATTCCATGGCCATGCCGGTAACATTCTCGGGAGATGCGGCTGAGTGTAGCCTTTTTTTGCTCTAAATCGATCTTTACATCTGGATGCAACCACAACGTTTTCCAACAGAAAGCTCCAAAGTCACATTATCATTTCTCTCCTCTCTGGTAAGGCCCTTCAATAGGCAAAAGCCATTTGGAATACTAATAGCAATATTATTACTTTTGAATCGTTTACAACCCATTTTTCCGAAGTTTTCAGTACAGCTACCGGTACGCTAACCACTTCCGATCAGCTGTTTCATTTCCGCCAAGGCTCTTCTTCGGTCCAAGAGTGCACCATCCACTTTCGCACGCTGGCGACAGCTTGCGACTGGAATGAGGTAGCGCTCCTCAGTGCTTACCGCCAAGGACTCAACCTGGAGATTCATGCCGCCATGGCGCTGTATGATGACACCATTGGACTGGATCCTTACTAACATACAACCAGAATTTCTCAGCACCTAGCCGCACCTAGCACCTAGGCCTGTCTCTCCTTCTATCCATCCCAGTACCCCTAGCCTCCACCCAAATCGAGAATCCAGAGCCTGCAGTCTCCCCTGAAATCCCAGTGGAGCATATGGCGTTCCAGGATGTGTTCATCAAACAGGCAGCCACGCATCTACCACCTCATCAGCCATGGGACTGTGCCATCGAGCTGCTGCCTGGAGCTCAACTTCCCAAGGGGAGAATCTACCCACTGTTCATCCCAGAGCACCAGGCGATGAAGGAGTACATTGTGGAGGCCCTGCAACAAGGATTCATCCAACCATCCACCTCACCTGCCGCTTCGAGTTTCTTCTTTGTGGGCAAGAAGGATGGAGGTCTCCATCCCTGTATTGATTATTGTCAGCTCAACTCCCAGATAATACAACAGACCTATCCATTTCCCCTGGTCCCAGCTGCACTTGAGGAACTTCGTGGAGCTTGTGTGATCTCTAAATTGGACCTGCGGAGTGCTTACAACCTCATTCGGATTCGGGCGGGAGAAGAGTGGAAGACGGCCTTCATCACACCTACGAGGCACTATGAGTACCGGGTGATGCCATATGGTCTCTCAATCAGTCCCTCTGTCTTCCAAACGTTCATGAATGAGGTGTTCCGGGAGTTTCTCCATCATTTCGTCATGGTATACATTGATAAAATCCTCATTTACTCCCGGAACCTGGCCAACCATCGCCAGCACATCCAGCAGGTCCACCAGAGACTCAGAGAGTATAGCCTCTACCTGAAGTTGGAGAAATGTGAGTTTCATCAACCTTCTGTCCAGTTCCTTGAATATGTTATCAGCGCAGAAGGTGTACAAATGGACCAGGGGAAATTCAAAGGCATACAGGAATTTCCCACACCTAACAACGTAAAGGAACTACAACGTTTCCTGGGATTCTCAAACTTCTATTGCCGATTCATGATTACTGCTCCATTGACTTCCCTCCTGAGGGGTAAACCCAAACATCTCATCTGGAACCCCACTGCCCACAAAGCATTCCAATGACCCAAGACCATCTTCAGCACCGCTCCTCTCCTATGTCGCCCAGATCCGGACCTCCCCTTTACGGTAGAGGTCGACGCTTCCACCACCGGAGTAGGAGTGGTGTTGTCGCAAGTGGTCGGTAAGCCTACTGTCCTCCATCCCTGTGCATTTTTCTCTCACAAGCTATTACCGGTGGAGCAGAACTACGATGTGGGAAATCGCGAACTGCTGGCCATCAAGTTAGCTGCTACACATCAGTTTACCATCATCACAGACCACAAGAATCTCCAATACCTACGAGAAGCAAAATGCTTGAACCCCAGGCAAGACCGGTGGGCCCTCTTTCTAACTTGTTTCAACTTTAAGATCACTTACTGACCGGGTACGAAGAATATAAAAGCTGACGCCCTATCCCAACAGTTTTCCGCCGACTCTCCAGTTGAACCTGAAACTATTCTCCCACCTGACGTGATCGTGAGTCCGATCATCTGGGACCTGGATGAGGACATCCGTAACGCCACCCTCCAGGAGCCTGCTCTGCTGGAGTGCCCAGAAGGTAAGATCTACGTGCCTCACTCACAACATCTAAACCTTCTGGGCACCACTCATGAATCTCCAGGCTCTGGACATCCAGGCAGCAGATGGACCCTCTCGCTCCTTCAAGCTCATTACTGGTGGCCCAGTATGCACTGTGATATCACCAGGTACGTCCAGTGCTGCTCAGTCTGTGCCATGTATAACATTCCTCGTCGTCTAACACTCCTCATCATCTGCCTGCTGGAAAACTGGTTCCACTCCCAATACCACAGAGGCCCTGGTCCCATATCAGAGTGGACTTCGTGACCGATCTCCCAAATTCTGAAGGTAACATTTGCATTTTGGTAACCATGGACAGATTCTCCAAGTCTTGTAAACTTATTCCATTAAAGGGACTACCTACAGCCATGGAAACCGAACATCTGTTCCACATCAATTCATCTCCTATGTTTGGAAGGCCTTCTTTAAGCTCCTTGGTATCTCTGTTAATCTGTCTTCTGGTTATCACCCACAGACCAACGGCCAGACTGAGAGAAAGATCCAAGAGCTCGAGCGTTACCCCCGGTCATACTGCCAAGAAGATCAACACAGCTGGAGCAGGTTCCTCCCATGGGCTGAGTATGCACAGAACTCCCTCCGCCAAGATACCACCGGCCTAACACCCTTCCAGTGCATACTCGGTTATCAGCCTCCACTGTTTCCCTGGTTGGAGGAGCCCTCGAATGTTCCAGCTGTAGACCACTGGTTCCGAGCAAGTGAGAGAGTGTGGGACTCAGCTCACCATCATCTCCAGCAGTCCATCGTCATAAGAGGTTCGCTGACACCAGAAGGAGGGAGGCTCCCCAATACCAACCTGGGGACCTAGTCTGGTTGTCCACCCGTGACCTGCGCCTCCAGCTACCCTGCCGCAAGCTGCATAGGTCCTTTCAAGATCCTGAGACAGATCAACAACGTAACATACTAGCTTCAGCTCATAAGTAATCACCTGACTACTGATTGCCATCACCTGATTCCACTTTGCTCCACCCTATATAAGTTCCCAGCATTCAGTAGCTCATCGTCTGGTCTACCGTTCACACCCTGATGCTAGCTCCAGATCTCTCCTTGCACTCTCAGCCGGACTCTCCTGCAATCTACCTGGATTCCTCAGTCCATTTCCCTACAGACTTATTCCATCCACTCAACTTATGCACAAACTGCTCTTCAGAATATCATCATTCTCAATAAAACTCCCTGTTGGTTTGCACCTAATCTCTGTTTCTGGTCTCATGCTTGTAACAATGTGACACACAAATAAAAAATGTACAAATAAAAATAAAAAAGGGTACCCTTTCGTACCCTTTCTGTGTGGTTCAGACCCCGGTTTCTGACTTTGGGTCCCACTCTAGGTCCGTGTTGTCGACAGACGCTTCCCTCACGGGCTGGGGTGCTATCTTAAATGGCCGTCCAGCCCAAGGGATCTGGAGAGGTCATTTTCTCGACTGGCACATCAATTGCCTCAAAATGATGGCTGTATTTCAGGCCCTGAAATACTTCCTCCAGCAGTTAAGAGGCTACCATGTCCTAGTCCGGGTGGACAACACAGCGGTGGTCTCTTACATAAATCGTCAGGGCGGACTGCGGTCGTGCTGCCTGAACAGGCTAGTGCAACAGATTCTGCTTTGGTCACAGGACAAGTTCCTTTCCCTCAGAGGGATTTATATTCCTGGGCATATGAATATGGGAGCAGACTTTCAGTCCAGACAAGCTGTGACACACGGGGAATAGAAACTCCACCCCGAAGTAGTCAGTCAAATCTGGGAAAGATTTTATGAAGCAGAGGTGGACCTCTTTGCTTCACAGCACAATGTCCCCTCTACTTCTTTCTGACTCCTCCAGCTCCCCTTGGTCTGGACACGATGGCCCATACATGGCCCAGACTGCGTCTTTACACATTTCCCCCGATTGCTCTGCTCCCGGGAGTCCTGGCCAAGGTCCGTCAACAGGGGTCTCGAGTGTGAGAGTGTGGTTCTCAGATCTAATATCCCTCCCCAACAGCTCGCCGTGGGCGATTCCGGTCAGGAGAGATCTTCTATCTCAGGCACAGGGGACAGTATTTCATACGAATGAATGGAAAATGCTCGGCTCCGCTCCACTCGCTACGCTGTAGTGGAAATACGCCGTAAGGCAGCGCACCAGAGCAACATCACCCGTTCTGAGCCGGAGACTAACAGATAATCTACGTTCAGAGTCTTCGTCCAGCGAGACAACAACAGATGCAGCGTCCTAGAGAGACAAAGCGGATTGACCAAGTTCTGAGTCTCTAGCCCAGAGAGGCAGAAGACACACAGACATTACAACAAGGTTAAGCTCCGGTGAGCAAACCTTCACTTCAGGTACTTTTGCTTGCGTGTTCCAAGCTAAGGACCTTCAGCACCTACTCCAGGGCCACATCTGCGTGTTCCAGATCTTAGGACCCTTGGTGCTTCAGGAGATCGGCATCCTACAGCACTTCATCTTCAAGGCTGTTGAACGGATTCCTGCTCAATTCCTGCTCAATCGGCATCCTACAGCACTTCATCTTCAAGGCTGTTGAACGGATTCCTGCTCAACCAGTGAAAGAAGTCGCCGTCACCAGACTGCTCACTCAACTGTAAATATCACCGTAAATATCAAATAATAACCGCAAAAACGTAAATATTTAGAAGTGATACTTTAGAGGTTTAGAAGTGATACTTCCAATGCCAGAGACCTTGGCATTGAAAGGAAAGGACATGACGTGTGGCCAAGTATGGTGACCCATACTCAGAATTTGTGCTCTGCATTTAACCCATCCAAGTGCACACACACACAGTAGTGAGAAGTGATCAAACACACACAAACAACGTGAACACACACCCGGGAGCAGTGGGCAGCCATATTGCTATCGCTGCGGTGCCCGGGGAGCAGTTGGGAGAGCGGTGCCTTGCTCAAGGGACTCACCTCAGTCGTGGTATTGAAGGTGGAGAGAGCGCTGGTTATTCACTTCCACCACCTTCAATCCCTGCCGGACCTGGGACTCAAACCCGCAACCTTTTGGTTATAAGCCCGACACCCTAACCATTAGGCCACGGCTGCCCCCTAAAGCAGAAGGGGCGGAAGCCCGCCCATAGTCAGCATTGTTGTATATTATCAGTATATGATTTTCTAATTTACATTAGGTATTGTAAATGATAACAGATCTTACAGGTATTCGTTTGATGCATAATAAGGTTCTTAACCTTATTTGTTTCAGAGTAGCAACAGTTTATCTTTCTAGATAACGTAGCTCTGACATAGCAACATCTAACATTATCACTTGCATTTTATGCATCTTATGCACTTTATTCCTGTTTCGTTCACAATATTCATTTAGTAGTTGTTGATTACTCTTGTCTATCTTTTGTTAATAAAATTTATTTTATTACAACTTGTGTCTTCCTTGTGTTGATAATACAGAAGAGGTTCTGCAAGTTAGAGATCCTACTAATCTTTCTTATGTGATGTACTCATAACCGCACATTAATTGACGCGATCCAAGAATCATAACGTCAGCTGTGACATGAGTACCCATCACTACCCTATTTCACCTCCCTAGGTTGGCAAAAGTGAAATTTCTTACACATTAAAGCAAATTATTTACAGCTAAATGTCTTCAACATTACTGTGAAGGGTCGAACCATTGAAGGACTTGTTCAGCCTCCTTGGCAGTTTGAAGATCAGCACTGGGAGCTTCGAGTTCAAGTTCCCTGTTAATTCTTGCAGCTTTCTGACAGAACTGGTCAAAATTTGATTCTGAGATTTAAAAATATGTCATGATGAACCACTGAAAGAGAGAGAGCAAAACTATGAGTAAATGAATTGCGATGGATTACTGCTTGGAAAAATAGGAACAAGAGATTGTTTTACAAGAGATGGCTTCTTAAAAGAGCTGCTGGAGTATGTTTTGATGTAACTAAATGGTGCATGGCGAGCGTTAACCTTACTGTGCTTTAAAAGTAGTATACCATGAAAACACAGTTACTGTGGTAAAAGTGTGCTGAGTGTTGTTAATTCTGTGCTTTAGCTACAAATACCACAGTAAAACTACAATTACTGAAGTAAAACCATGGTAAGTGATGTGGTTATTGTGCTTTAACTGCAAATACCACAGCAAAACTACAGTTACTGTGGTAAAACCATGGTAAATGTTGTGGTTATTGTGCTTTAACTACAAATACCACAGTAAAACTATGGTCACTGAGGTAAAGCATAGTAAGTGTTGTGGTTATTGTGCTTTAAGAGCAAATACCACAGTAAAACTACAATTACTGTGGTAAACCCATAGTAAGTGTTGTGGTTATTGTGATTAAACAACAAATACCACAGTAAAACTACAATTACTGTGGTAAACCCATAGTAATGTTGTGTTACTGTGCTTTAACTACAAATACCACAGTAAAACTACAGTTACGGTGAGAGAAGACTGGTAATTATGTTGTAGGTAATGTGCATTGCTACACATGACATGGTCAAGCTACAGTTACTATGGTAAAAATATGGTAAATGTGTGGACTTTTTACATGATTACGCTTATCACGCGATACTGGGTAATTGTGTATTAGAGAAAAACTTTTTTTTTTTTTCCCATAATGAGATTTCTCTCCCATTTTAAATTCTTATTCTACAATGAAAGGTTAGATTTTTGGAGTCATCCAAATGCACTTTCATGCACAGTCTTAAACGTGCTTGTTTCTGCATCTTGCTGACCCTTGCGCACTCCAGTGGTGAAAACTATTTACATTGATGTCTTTTACAGTCTTGAGCAGGGGTGCCCAACCCTGTTCCTAGAGACCTACCTTCCTATGTAGTTTAGTTCCAACCCTGATCAAACTCACCTGTATGTAATTATCAAGTGCTCCTTCAGGTCCTAATTAGTTGGTTCAGGTGTGTTTGATCAGGGTTGGAGCTGAACTCTGCAGGAAGGTAGTTCTCCAGAAACAGGGTTGAGTACCCCTGGTCTTGAATCATCAAGTGAAGCCGAAGAAGCAGTTAGCCTATATGACCCATGTGAGTTTTGAAAAAGCAGTTTGTGATTGTTGTACACTTGTCCTGAACCCTTTTATCTACTATCGAAACAAAATGATTTAAATTAGTGAGTCAACCCTTATGATGATTAACCATGGTTTTACTATAAATAAAACAAAAAACAAAAAAACATAGTTTCTATAGTTAAACCATGGTTACCACAAATTAACCATGGTTTTGCACACTAACCATAGTCATGGTGTCTGTAGTAAAACGGTTTATACAACTTATAATCAATGCACTAAAAACCATGGTTACTACACCTTTACTAATAAAACCATTTTAATGTCACCAGGCCAAAAAGGGGTAATAATTTGTACTGTTATGTACTTTTAAGTTATTAATGTGCACCTTTTAAGAGTAAATAAAGTTGTAAAGCTGTATTATTTCCAAAATGTACCAGCCAGTGACAGCTTTTGTACCTATTTTTCTTAAGAGTGTAAAAACAAAACAAAACCAACCAACCAAGAGAGAGAGAGAGAGAGAGAGAGAGAGCTGCGGGGTCTAAGAAGAGAAAGAATGCGGCGGACGAGCATAGACACGCAACAAAAATTAAGTTAAACTAAATAACAAAATCTGTTTTTATCTGATCAAGTCTATATATCAAATGAATGAATATGCGAAATATATTTAACTTAAATAGCCTAATTAACAGATTAACAAAACGAAAGGAAAAGAGTGAGTGACGTATGCTGCTGAGTTTGGTTCATGTTTGTATTTTTTTTGTTGTTGTTTGTTTCCGCTGTTTGATTGCGCCGGCGCCTCACGCACACACATACAGCACTGCAAACATTGCAGCCTGTTCATTATCAGAATAAAATACAGTCAACCAAACATATACACTGATTAATTAAAATAGTGCGTACTGCGTAGTACAGTCTGTGCCGTTCAACCTGAGGTCGGGCCAAATTGGTTTGCTCATGTGAGGATGTTTTTACGCGCGTTAAGTACAAAGCCTGGTTTACTAATAATAATTTTGCATTCAAATACATCGCGAATATGGAAACATTTAATTGGATTCATGCCGCGTTTGCTTTCAGTTTCGCTTTAAATTAGCCTAATTCGTTATGGCTTGTTCAGTAACTTGTATATTTCATTGTTGTTTTGTTCCGAAAACCGTTCAAAATAGTCTGTAGGCTAAGTATTGTGTTTATTGTTTGTACATTATTACATTTCGCTTTATTTACCGGCGTTATTTATAAATAACAATAGCAATGATTTTGTGCTTATCTGTGTTTAACCTAAACTACAAGTAACGTTAATGTAGACTTACATACCGGTAGCCTAAATATGATTTTATAATTTTATGCTGTATTACCCTCCACTGGATGTATAATGAGCTGCAATAAACTACATTTTGGTATTTTGGACATTTAAAGCTAAACAGCATTAAATAACATGGCTAGATTAAATTGTAAGGAAACTATGAAATTAATAAATCAATCACTTATAAATGTATGTACAGAAAAAATGCCAGCTGGCGCTGACATGAGACAACACATATTTCAATATAGATTGAAGTGATTTCAATGCTAAATAGTCCAGTACCGTGACGTGCCAATAGGTGCCGCTAAAAGGCAGTGGAATCACCAGGGTCATGATGCGATTTCAATATTTAAGTTTCGGAATATGGGACCGTCTGAAATGCATTTCTCACCAATGATTATTCTTGCTGCGAATTGCGAAAGAAATCTTTTATCTTCGAACATGCACCTTTTCTTCTGAAATGTCAAGTTTTCCACAGTCATAGACTGGAAATATCATAATTTTCAAAATGGGATTTTCAGGATTTTTAATAAAGTATAAAAGATTCGTAAAAAATGGCAAGAAATTGGTCTTCGTACATCCTAAACGTTGTTTAAATCCTTGATCATTAAAGCTCATATGCTTTTTTTCACTTTTACAGTAATGTATTATAAAGTCTGACATTTCCCTCTTACACCGTTTTATAAAGACTATAAGTAGATCATCAGTTATTGTCTGGCTTCACACTACTGTGATAACAACAACCACGCTGATTTACACCTCTACATTAACTCTGTGAGACATGAGACTAAATAAAATATCTAGTTTACGAAATCAAATGTAGGACGTAGCATCAACCAACGCGATTTGAAACATTCATTGAGCAAGGCAAATGTGTTTTACATATAGCATTTATTTATATAATTTATTAATAGTAGTAGTAATAGTAGTATTTTAGAACAAGCAAGTTCTAGCTTTATTGGCAATCTGACAATTAGGGGACATTATTTAACCTATTATAAAATATAGGCCTGAAGTGTATTTCAGGTCATGGGTCAAAATGTTCAATAATTCTATGATGTATACTCCTAGTATGGTTAATATAGAGTCTAATATAGAATCTCATAGTTGATTGTGTTTATATTAACATTTCAATGTGAAAGAACATTGAAAAATCTCAATTTGTCAGTATATGATGTACGAAACATAAGGTGACATGTATTTGTTATTGTTCGGATCATTGTGCAATACTACAACCACGGTGATAAAAGCTATGACAAAAACCTCAGTCCCAGTCTAAAACTGGTTAACATTTTCATCTGTAATGATCCACTGCATAACATTGGCTACATTTCTAGTTAAAATAAATATATGACCTTACAGAGCTAAATTATGCATTTAAATGCTTTGAAAGAACCTGCAGCAGAAAGGACAATGCGCTGCTGTGTGTAAAGCCTGTTGCATGAGGAGTATTTGAGGAAGCGTGTATCACTGTGCATGGAGTGGCCACAGTGAAACCTTTCATTTCATAAACCCCAATGAAACATGGACATTTTTTGTTGCTGCTGGATTTTTACTAGTTGAACTATGGACCCTAGTTCCACATAATTGGTTTGGGTTCACAGTATGAATAATCAGGTGTATTTTAAATGTTTTAATATTTTAATGCATGCTCTGTTTAAGTTATCATTGACATTGAGCGACTCAAACCACCCTGGAAAGTCGACTCAAGCACATCCCAAAGACTTTTAATGGGGTTAAGCTCAGGACTCAGGACTTCCCATGTTCCCTGAATCACTTTTTCGCAGTTTGAACCTGATGAATTTTTACATTGTCATCCTGGCATATGTACAAGGGTACATCTTACAACATAGTTGTCTGAGAAATAAAAAGCTACACTCTGTCAGTTAGGGTTAAGAGAACTGTTGCCAGACATCCAACATGCCAGAAACATAAGAATCACTCCAAAAATAATTCAGTTCTAAAATCTTAAGTATTTGCTTTAAATCCAAACGGTGACATTTATTTGGCCAGGCAGTGCAGTTGAACAATTTATTACAATGTGATCACAGCATATAAAATTTTGATGACCATGCTGAATTTCGCTTAGAATTTATGAATTATAAGTATGTCATCATCTCAAACATTAATGTATGTAAATTGACTGAAAGTGTAGTGTTTTAGTACTTTCAATAGAGCAGTTTTTTCAGTTAGTTAAAAGTACTAAAAATTACTTCTTAAAGCAGTCCTCAAGAAAAATGTATAGTGCAAAATATTAATTAGGGTTTAGAATATTCATTTATAATTATTATAATTATTTATTTATTTATTAACGTCATCATCATTATTGTTATTATTATTGTTATTATTATTGTTATTATTATTATTATTATTATTATTATTATTATTATTATTGCAAGTAAACCCACATTTTTTATACTTGCTTTTTCGGGCAAATTACTAAATAGCGGCATTAAGAACTCAATATGAAAATGCAGTGATCATTGACACTAAAGTCAGATAAATGTGTGTTATGATAACAGGGTCTTTGTTTTTGTTATGGACTGTCTGTCTGTGTATAGGGGGGGCACAGTATTTCAGTACATTACAAAAAGCTCAGAAGCATCTAATTAATGATCACAATAGTACATCTATAAAATTAGCAGAATAAATTATTTTACATGACCATATAGACTACAAAGTATGACACAAAATGCCATTTTCCAGTTTTTATCTTACACACACACACACAGAGTAGAATATATTAGATATTAAATGGCAATAATGTACAATTATGTTAAGTCAAACAGTGAAATGTTTCACTTCATAATCATAAACTTCCATAAAACAGACATGATTAGAAGTATTTTGTGTTAATCAGATGCAGTCTTAAGTAAGTAAAGAGTACATGTTTAAGTTATCCCAACATAATTGGGTCAGTAAGAGAATGCAATGATCCTAAGTGGCTGTTTTTTGTACAATATCCATGGGTAAAACTGTCAGTGTGACTATGCTTTTGACTACTGGGGGAAAGGAACCATGGTCACTGTCTCGTCAGGTAAGAAAAACCCTACTAAAACAAAATGTGATTTAAGTATGAGAGATTGTGACAGGTATGCTGATTTGGTCAAAAAGTTGTTTTTACATTAAGCAGTGTTTAAACGGCGATTTACTTTTCGATTAGGACAATTAAAGTCGGTGCATGTCTTTAGGATTTTGCTAGAAACGCAAAGATTCACATTAATTCTGAATAATTAATGTAAAATAATTTCATGTGTACACGCATTCAGATAAAACAACAAATCTACAGGTTATTTAACAGATCCTGAGCATTTTGAGGTGCATTTTTATACTGCGCTGTAACATTAAACGAATATTGTGTAACTGGGCTTTCAAAACCGGGAAGGCAGCAAAGTCACCGTAACAATCAGTAAGATTTTATTATTAATTGCAAGGACAGTTATCGTAAAATAAGACTGAATTATGAACATATTAATTGAAAATATGAATTGCTGTAAGAATTAATGGTTATTTCTTTTGAAAATGTAAAATATTATACTTTTATAATATTGTTTTGTTGTATAGTTGGTAAAAAAAAAAACTAATTAATTAAAAAAAAAAAAAAAAGATTCAGTAACAGAAATTATTGTTAAACGACTTTTATTGTTCATTTTTCTCGCATGTCTTGCTTTAATACGAAAATAATAGATGCTGAAAACAGACTAAATATAAATAAAAGACTAAATAAATAGACCGCAGTGTGTATTGTGCGTGTAACTTTCACTGATACAGCCATTAGGCGTATGTGTTATATTTTTAAATAATAGATGCATCCCTTGTTACTAAAATATAACTAAGCTTTTTTAAATAATGAATAAAATAAATAAATGAATAAAACAACAGCATAGGTCTTTGGTCAATAAACAACCAGTATGTAATAAATCATTGCAATTACAAATCGATTTAATTATCACTTTTTCGCATGATTCCATGTTACAAACTGCTGTGCTCTTATTTAAAATTTTCAAAAGGTTGACACTGTTTTCATTCTATTTGTTTGTTTTAACTTTCACATTTCATAGGTTATGCGAACTGATTCATTTAAAACAAACTGAAAAGTAATTGTGCAGTCAAAAATGCCAGTAATAAAGAAGTAAAAATAGTTTAGATATATAACAACACTTTATTTACAGCACCCAAAAGAAATATTTCACTTAATTCGTGTGTTTAATTATGCGGCTCATCGAAATACTTTTATTATAATTGGTCAATCTAATACTAAAATGACAATTAGGCGATCCAGGGTGACTTGTTTCAAAATGGCTGTGCTCGTGTTCTGTCTCGGTCTCCACAATTTCAAATCAGTATTTAATATCCATACAGTGGCGTATATATTTGTTAAGTAGCTTGTGTGCGGCACAACGTTCAGTACTTGATCATTCCTGCAAAGTTAACAGGATGATTGGGACTTTGAACCAAAGTGACAATACTCCGCGGTATCTTTCTTCCCGTGTAAAACCAGTTAAACTTAATCATATTTTTTTATTTTATTATATGTTAATTTATAATCAATTTCATTTCAGTTTAATTGTATTATGTTTTATATTATTCATTAATTCATCCATTCAGTCATTCATTTGAGATGTAGCCTAGCTCTCTGTACGTTATATAGGTTGTAAATATTATCTGAGAAAGATGCAATTGTCTCTACAGCTCAACCATCTGCGCCAAAGTCAATCTTCCCCATGTCTCAGCGTACTTCTGATTCTGATGGGTTCCTCATCATCGGCTGCTTGACAAGAGGTTTCTCACCTGCGGACTCGCTTACATTTAAATGGAAGGATGCTGCTGACAAAGAGTTGAGTGATTTCGTGCAGTATCCGGCGTTCGGACGGGATGGAGACTATGCCAGAATCAGCCATATGCGCGTGAAAAAAAGCGACTGGGATCCTCAGAAACCTTACAAATGCGAAGCTTCAAATTCTCAAGGCAAAAAAAATGTTGATATTTTCTACCATGTAAGTTACATTTTTAAAATGTCTAACATTTTACATTACCTACTTCACGTGTCTCTCTATCATATCTTGCTGCTGGATTCGGATATACTTAATTTATAAGCCTTTGTCAGGGAATGCAATTACATATGAGATCGTTCAAAGGCAAACTTTGAAAGTAAGTCATCTAATGTTGATTTGCTCTCTAGTTCACACTTGAACTTCTATTTCAAATTCACAAAAAGATACTCTCTTTCAAATTGACCCCAATTCACAAATATATGATGTTTATATCACAGATTACACCAAATTTACACATTAAGTAATATTTACTTTCTTTCTCTCTTGTAGCTAAATTGTCACTAAACCTGAAGCCACCAAAAGAGGAAGAACTGTTTGTCCATAATAAAGTTGTCTTGCAAGCTGTTGTTTCTGGAGATGTAAAAAAGACAGTGCAAGATGCTTCAGTGTCATGTAAAGTGAAGAATGTACCTGTAACCAGTGGAAATATCACACCAGGGAATGTTGATTCTTCTACTGATGCTTCACAACTTATAAGGATCCACAATGTCATCATTGAAACAAAGAAATGGTTTGATGGTGAAATTGTCACCTGCACCATCACAAATAATAAAAGAGATATCGAGCAGGAGATCCATTTTAATAAAGGAGGTAAGTCAGTGTAGCTTCCAAATAATTGGCTTTGTGGCTTCATGTGTATTCATACTCATTTCACAGAGTCATAGATGCTGAAAGTTGGAAGTAATTTTATTGTCTGGCAAAAAAAAAAAAGCAAGCCCATCTGAAATGCTGTGGCATAGACTGGCTTGATTGACTTTTGTTATTCATTATTGTGTGATTCTTCTTTTGAACATTTTAATCAGTCTTTATTATTTTCTTTTCTCCAATACAGATGGACAGAAACCAAGTGTTTTTATTCACAAACCTGATCTTATCGACAAAGATCGTGTGTCCCTGGTGTGTGAGGTTGCTAGCTCTGAACTCGGCGACGTCTATATCATGTGGAAAGTGGGTGATGAGCCTTACATAGAGGGCACAACCAGTGCTCCCATCCATCAAAATAACTACACGTCTGTTCACAGTTTTCTAACAATGTCAGAAGAAAAGTATGAACGTCTCAAAGCCACCATCACCTGTGCAGTCAAACATGCCAACATGGATCCATTACAAGTTTCAACAAGCCAAAGTAAGCAGGCAGAATTTAATTGTTATTACTGTAATGTACAAGCAAACCATCATTATGTTTATCTGTTTTTCACTTGTATGTTCTCCAGAGCTTTTCCTCTTGTTGCTCTCTTGTCAGTTGATGTACCTTTGATGTTTTGGGCATTTTTCTGTCTGAATGTATCTATTACTGTCCTGTATGAAAATGGATGAAAACATTAATTTATATTTATTGTCTTACTCCCGTGCAGTTACACTGACACTGAAGCCACCAAATGAGAATGAACTATTTGTCCATAATAAAGTTGTCTTGCAAGCTGTTGTTTCTGGAGACGTAAAAAAGACAGTGCAAGATGCTTCAGTGTCATGTAAAGTGAAGGATGTAACCGTAACCAGTGGAAATATCACACCAGGGAGTGTTGATTCTTCTACTGATGCTTCACAATTTAACAGAGTTCACAATGTCATAATTGATACAAAGAAATGGTTTGATGGTGAAATGGTCACCTGCACCATCCGTGACACAAATAATAACAGAGACGTCAAGCAGGAGATCCATTTAAAAAAAAGGAGGTAACCCATACGGAAATGTAATATATGACATATATGTCCCTATATCAGAAGTGCTACTCTCATATATGTTATATATAGGGCAATATATTATTATCACATATATCCATCTTCTGGATATATGTAGATATATGTTTATAACATATATGAATTTCCCATAGTACAATTTGTATATAAACATATATTGAAAGTATATATATAGTTAACTTTTATATGGTATTGCATGTTATGACCATATATGTCTACAATATATATTAAAATAGTATATTGTATTATATGATATGACCATATATGTTAACAATATATATCAAAATTATATATGGTACTCTATTTTTTGACCATTTGTTACCAATGTATATATTGAATTTATGCAAGTTTATTAACCATATATGCCTAAAAGATACTGCTTATTGTAAATCATATAACAAAATTAATTTTTGCTTAACTTTATTAATTGTTTAAATTCAGTTTTCTGGGGGAAAAGTAGAGATGAATATATAACCTGTTCAAAAAATGCCAATGTACTAAAAGTTACTTGTAGTAAAAGGAATGTATTATAGAGTTATTGAGGGGGAAAAACACTTCATGTAACTGTTTGTCCATATGTGCTCTCATCATCAATGAACTAAAACGCATTTCATTAAAATACATGAGCGATTTGTTTGAACGTCACAATACCGCTTTTGCGCATGCGCCAAAATTTAAACACACCCGCGCTAACGGCAGAGTCTGAGCAATGGCTGCGCCTAAACAAACAGTCATCTGCGGTAAAATGTTTTTCTTAGCAAGTGGAAGGATAACAAATGTGTCAGTACCTTCACATAATAAACGACAATGATTTTATAGACGGGCACGAAGACAGACCGACATCACTGAGTGGAAAGGATGAAACGCCCTTGAATGTGGCAGCGGTGCAGGTAATTTACACTAATTTACTCAACGCTTTATTCCTACACTAATATTACATAGAAACTAAGTGTTATATGACTATTTTGGTCAGCAAGAGCCTCTGTCTCTATATAGATCAGCTAATGTTTTAAATATTCCCTGTCATTGTTGTATATATGATGTTATGATTACAGCTGCATTGATGTGTTTTGCAATTTGCTCGCGTTAAAGTTAATTTTAGCTATTGGGTAACAGGTTAATCTGTATGGAGATACTGTGAACTCATTGTTTTCACTGGATAAGCAATGCCACGTTTGGAAATTATTTAAAGCTGTCTGACAAAAATAGTGGATGAAAATTTTAATGTTTATCTCTGAGATGTAGTCTAGACTAGAACTATAAAACTGCACGAAATGGAATTAGTTAAATACAAGCACCTTGAATTCATATAGTAAATTACAGTACTTGGTTATATTGCACCAAGTGCATTGACATGTCAGTGACATGCCTAGAGTGGGTGCATAAGCACATGCATATGCATGTTGCATAAAGGTACAGTACACTAAAGGATGTGATTGTGGGGTTTTAAAAATATGGTTAATCTATCGTAGTAAATTTTGTTCATATCTTTGCTGATAATTGTGCTATTCTTGTTTGTGTCCCATGAAAAGGTAATGAGTCCCGAAATTCTCAGAAAATAGAAATGGAGGCGAACCTGCAGATGTGGATGGCAGTGATGTGAATGATGGAGCATCTACACAGAAAAGGTTAAATATTTTATTGAAACAAAAACTAGCATCTGCAATATACATGTAAACAAATCAAATTAACAAAATAGTTTAGTTAAAAATGTGTCTTCATGTACTATTTAATAAAATTCTAGTGCATTTAATCTATTAAATAACAGTGAGTGAGTTTTTGGATATGGTAAGATTAAACTTATTTTAGTGAATGAAGTACCACATTTTAGCTATCATTTTGTTAGGGTGGGTACACAAAATATTATTTTATCCTTGCTTCTAGAAAATCCTCAGTCTATCTGCTTTCTAACAACTTCATGTGGCCGTAAACATTTATTTTTAACGTGGCTTTAAGCACTATAGATTATTAAAGTTTCACTTTCACTGTGACAAAGGCAGTAAATGTGGTGTTTATATGGAATAATTGTAATATTTATGGTAGAAATACAGAGAGAGTCCCCATATCAGTAGGAAAGTGATCAAATGAGCATCTTCCATCCAAAGACTTGTTGCATTTCAGGGCAAAGCAAAACAAAAAAATGCAGGAAACTATTAATTGGTTATTTTACAATTAATTGTACTATAAATTATACTACAATTGGAAAATACTGTAAATTGTTAAACTGTTCGGCGTGATGACGTTTAATGCCTCCGACAGGCCCTGTAGTCCCATTTAGCAGCATGTTAGGAACCATCTTTTTTAAGAAACATAACAGTTAAAAAAAAAAAAAAAATCAAGAGTGTGGTTTAACTGGTGTGTTTCATGTCATAGAATAAAACATGAAAGTATTATGAGTTTGTGTGAACCGCGGACCTTATTTTAGGGGATTTAATCAAAATTGTCATTCAAAAACCCATGTCATAGTTCCACCCCTCTATTTCTTTTCTCCAGGCCAAAACGATGCACATATTAGGTATTATGAATGTAAACACTTTATTTCATTGATGCTGAATAGCAAATTAAATTGTAACCTTAGCTGTGAACTCTGTCATTGAGCATTTGGGTTACTATAGTTTGGTTCTTCATGTATATAGAGACATATTATTTGAATGGGCATGCAGGCTGTGCTCTGTTGTTGTTCTGCCATGTCCTTGTGGTATCTGGGAATATTTTACAACTACAACTTATAATTATTACATAAATGAGTATTCTGCAGTTTTAAAATAATCTTTAACTTTACCAACTATGTTTAATACTCAGTATATTTGTCATCTTATAGTAGTTAATCACTTTAAGATATAGGCACAGTTCTAACTAAAAAGCTAAATTAAACTTTGGTACAATGTTGGATTGCAAGACTTAAGCAGGTTTTATATTTTAATATCATGTTGACTAAAATCAAGTTGAGTTTACTGTACCACCCAACACTACCAAAGCTAAAAGGTTGCTTTTGAATGTTGTGCACTTCCTGAAATCATATATGGTTCAGAAAATTTATTGTAATTATCTTCTAAAAACCTAACTTTTACTATATATATATATATATTTTTTTAACAGATGCTGGAATCCAGAAATTTCTTCACCTGGGGCCTATTGGGGATGGCAATAAACCAAAAAATAACCAAGCTGTGGGAATACAAACCTGTAGACCTTTAGCTGAACCACTACAATTGATGTTCTGTTGCTTATGCCTGTTCAGTGTTTTGATCAGTTATATATGTAATTATTTCTTTTTTTCTGTTTGATTGTGCAGCTCAGTGACATTTTTATTTTTCAATTTAAATAAATTCTGTTTAAATAAAGATGTTTATTTGTGTAGCTTACTGTACCATTTAACATTTAAGGCTTAAGGTGTGAAATGTGCAATGCACTGCAACTTTGTAGAGTGTCTTACATGTGTCTACAACCTCTATTTAAAGATCAAAGATCACATATTAAAGTATTAAATATATGAAACCATATATTTCATGCATATACGTCTAATTTGTATATAACGTAATAAAAAAAATACATATATCTCACATATATTAATAATTATATACATTCCATATATGGCAATACATGTATTATACATACATAAACATATTTTTGTATGGGGTAGACTTATATGTCAATATATGAAATTGTTCCATTTTCTAATAGGAATCATATATGGATATGGCATATATAAAACATGTATTTAATATATGGGTATTTCATATAAGCACATATATTACATTTCCGTATGGGAAGTCAGTGTAGCTTCCAAATAGTTGACTTTGTGTCTCTATGTGTATTTCACATGTTTTAATTTCACAGAGTTTGAATTTCATAGATGCTGAAAGGTTGGATGTAATTTTATTGCCTGGCAAAAAAGCAAGCCCATCTGAAATGCTGTGGGGAGCTTTTTTTTTCAGCTTAGATGGGCTTGATTGACTTTTGTTATTCATTATTGTGTGATTCTTCTTTTTGAACATTTCAATGAATCTTTATCATTTTCTTCAATTCAGATGGACAGAAACCAAGTGTTTTTATTCACAAACCTGATCTTATTGGCAAAGATCGT
Organism: Labeo catla; assembly: GCA_012976165.1. Lineage (NCBI taxonomy): Eukaryota > Metazoa > Chordata > Actinopteri > Cypriniformes > Cyprinidae > Labeo > Labeo catla. The sequence continues at coordinate 732,722 of VONZ01000328.1, read as the reverse complement.
GTCTCCTTGGTGTGTGAGGTTACTAGCTCTGAACTCGGCGACGTCTATATCATGTGGAAAGTGGGTGATGAGACTTACATAGAGGGCACAGCCAGTGCTCCCATGCATCAAAATAACTACATGTCTGTTCTCAGTTTACTAACAATGTCAAAAGAAAAGTATGAAAAAGACACCATCACCTGTGCAGTCAAACATGCCAACATGGACCATACAGGATCTTCTTTACAAGCTTCAACAAGCCAAAGTAAGCAGGCACAATTTAAGTGTTATTTCTATAATGTATAAGCACTCCCAAACTATCATTATGTTTATCTGTTGTTCACTTGTATGTTCTCCACAGCTTTCTGTCTTGTTGCTCTTATGTCATTTTATGTATGCTTGAAGTTTTAGTGTATTTTTGTCTAAATTTGCCATGAAGATAGCCTCAGATGCTAACATTAAAATTTATACTACTACTGCTATTACTACTGCATGAATGTGGATTAGATCATTCAATTTCACTTATTTTCTTACTTACTTACAGCTACATTTACACTGACACTTAAATCACCCAATGAGAGAGAACTGTTTGTCAATAATGCAGTTGTCTTGGAAGCTGTTGTTTCTGGAGATGCACAAAAAACAGTGAAAGAAGCTTCGGTGTCATGCAAGGTGAAGGATGTTCCTGTAAACAGTAAAAAATATCACTCCAGGAGATATTGTCTTCTCTACCAACACCTCACTGTTTATAAAAATTCACAAAGTCACCATTGACACAAAGAAATGGTTTGATGGTGAAATGGTCACCTGCACCATCCGTGACACAAATAATAACAGAGACGTCAAGCAGGAGATCCGTTTTGATAAAGGAGGTAAGTCAGTGTAAAACTTTCAAATAATTGTCTCTATGTGCATTATAGATGCTGAAAGGTTGGAAATAATGTTGTTGTTAATATTTTCGCTGTCAAAAAGCCTAGACTATCTTAATACACTATTGTTATTTATTATTGTGTGTTTAATGAACCTTTATCATTTCCTCCAATTAAGATGGAAAGAAACCCAATGTTACCATTTACAAACCTGATAGTATCAAAGATCCTGTCTCTCATGTGTGTGAAGTCACCAGTCCTAAACTCGGTGATGTCTATATAATGTGGAAAGTGGATGAAGAGCCTTACATAGAGGGCAGAACCAGTGCTCGCATCTATCAAGAGAACGCCTTTTCTGTTCTCAGCATCCTAACAATGACAAAACAAGAGCCTGAAGATCACAAAACCATCACCTGCGCAGTCAGACATGCCAACATGAATAATACAGAATCTCCATTACAAGTAACAACAAGCCAAAGTAAACAGAAGGAATTTTCATGTTACTAACGTGAAAGCATTTCCAAACTATCATTGTTCATCTGTTCAGTGTTCCAGTGTTTTTGTCCTGTTGCTCTCCTGTCAGATTATGTGCAGTATCTTTGATGTTGTTTGTGCATATATCTGTCTGTATGTTTGTATTGCTTTACTGCATGGGTCATACATTGAATTCAAATTACAATTAAAAATGTTTAGTTTGATGTCGCATGCAAATAAATACAATTACATGAAATCATAGTCTACATAATATCATAGTGCACATTTATGTTTTGTCTTGTGCTTACTGTACTGCTATTAGCCCACCCACACCTCTAATATATTATATTTTGATACTGTTTAAGACATAAAATTAGGCAATAAATCTTTGTGTTTGCATGATTTACTCCAGCTCTCATATGGTTCTTATATTCAGAAACCTTGCATGCGCCACGTTCTGCTCAAGTTATATCAGTATTTAGAGAAATTGGAATATTATTTGTGACTCTGCACTTAGCAAAGCCACATTTCAACCAATAAATCAAACAGACAGTTTGTTATAGGGGAGTATGATATTTTTATGTGTGTTTTATTAGTATATCAGTATTGGTTACTGTAGTAACAATGAGTAACAGACAGGACAATGCTATATGTTTGTGTGTGCAAATAAATACATGTGAGTCTAATAATACCGGACTTCAGGATGTATGATTAGTATTCGTAAATATGTGTTGCACCATGTGCTTACACTACATATATGTCCTCTACATGTGTTTCTTCTTTTTCAGATGAGCCACCTGAGCCAGAGAATGGTTTTGCTCTGGACTGCAATAAAGATGTTCTGGAGGACGATGAGTTCAGTAGTCTCTGGTCCACTGCCACCTCATTCATCTTCCTCTTCCTCTTTTCTCTGACCTACAGCGCTGTACTCAGCTTCTTCAAGGTCATCTAAATATCACTTCATAATGTACAGATCATTTTAACAAGATGATGACTTTTGAACTCTTTTACTTGAATGTAAATTCTGTTGAATTTAGATTGTGTTGTCTTTAATGTGTTTTTAACTGAAGATATTTTTCCCCCAGGTGAAGCACTGATGGTTTGTTAAAAGAACTTGTGAAGACTCCAAGGTTTTTTGACTGTAATTAAATGTTGGTCTTATCTATTTTTAAATAAAAAAAGGAAAATAAGTATGTTCTTTTTTTTTTCTTGCTCTGCTATTGGCTGTCTCTTGGTAAGTCTAAAGAACACATATTGCTTACTAAGATGTTGAAACTATAAATTGCCCTGTGCACACAGAGATTATAATTGTTCATACATTCTTATGACTGCTATGTTGGGTAAAGGACTAGGCACCAGTTCTAGCCTTGTGATACTTCAGCTACAGGGGAAATGGATGTAAGTGACTCTTTAAAAGACTTGATATTGTTATAGTAGTTTCCACATATTGTATAGCAGCTATGTCTCATTTTTAAGTTGTTTCGTGAAGTGAAAGTACAAAGGTAATTTCATGTTTCCGTAGGCTATCTCTACATCACCCAATTACTGGGAAAAAGACACGTTTTGATTGTTTCATGTTAGGCTTTATTTGATTTTTTTTTTTTTTTCATGGTGTATTAAATGATGTCAGTGCCTGCACTGTAACCTCAGTATAGATTTATTCTCAGGAACCTTCAAATTAAATATATCTGAAATCATGTGAGGTGAATGATTTTCATCGAGAAGAAAAGAGATCTATTATTTAGAGATGTAATATGCTGTTCTTTCAGTTGTTCAAAAATTAAGACTAATTCAAACTGCACACAACCTGCACGATGCCAAAATGTGGACTGGAAACTAGTCATTAAATTGGAATAAATAGAAAACAGGTAATTTTCACTTAAAACAGATCACGATACAGGCTAGTGTCTGTGAATATTCAACTGCAAATTTAAATATGAATTCTGCATGGTCTGTGTGTCTGTGTGAATGAATGGTGCAGATGGCCCTAAATGTTTTTTTTTGTTTTTTTTTTTCTCAACTTTTAATAAATTGCTATTAAACTGCATAAATTTCATGACATGCTTTTTGATGAATAAACTTTAATTTAACTATGCAAATGGGTGGGAAAGGGAATCCAGAAAAATGTTTAAAAATAAAATGCAGTTTGGGAAAAAATAAAGCATAGGGTCCTAGGTGCAATGTGTTTCTCATCACATTATGTGTTTTTCTCTGGGTTTTCATTTGTTGTATTTAAATATTTAATCTCTGGGGATCCACCAGTGCAGCTGCACATCTCACATTCAGCAGCTGCAAACTGTTGAGCACTCAAAGAATTTATTTATTTATTTATTTTAATAATAGCCAAACAGTAATTAACTGAACAACCCAGCTTTTAACAAGCCTGAAGAGTTACAAACAATTCAAAAATTGCCATGCTGTAAAATGTATAATATTTATTTAATCTTTGTTCATTCTGTGATCTAATTCAGTTGTAACAACATCCTCTTAAAATGTAGCCATCACTGCTATTGCTCAATAAAACACTTAAGACTTACTTGAATTACATTTTGTGGTCTTTTCAAAATTATGCCGCTGGAAACAAGCTGAGAATTCAGAGTGTTGCAATAATTTGACTAAGTTTCCTCGAAGGAATTTTAAAATCTCAAAATTAGATGTATTCGAGAGCGTCCATGTATTCAGGTTTCTCTTTCTTCCTCTTTTTTTTCTCACACCTGCTAAAGTGAAACTGTATGCATGTTGATGACTAACAATTCTTAGAAAGGTTGAAATGTTCAAATTTAAAACAGAAGCCTGCAACAGCATTAAATACTAATGCTATACCATGGTTTATTTTACAATTATAAGGCGTATTCCAAATATGTAAATATAATATATTTATGCTATATATATTTACTCTTATTTATTTATGAAGGTCATGAACATCTTATCATGAAGTATCTTTGTTAACAAGACCATAAACAACTTACAGTAGGTTATATCTTACATTTCTGCAATTAAATTAAACTGCCTTTCTCTATAAATAAATGGCACATACAGAAGCACAAATCAAATCAAAATCAAATCAACAGTGCAAAGCATTAAAAGCATGTTTAGTAAATGCCATTTGACAGACGTCTGAAGAAGTTTGAACAAATTATTTTTATTATTTTAGTGCAGTGTTTTTAATAGAGCAGCATTTTGAACTTTTAAAGCAGTCCTCAACAAGCACTTATGGGGCTGAATATTTATGGTGTGGAACATTTTACTTATTGTTTGTTTGTTTGTTTGTTTATAATTTTTTATTTTGAAATGATACCTATAATTTAACCCTTGCTTTTTAAGGCATATTACTAAATAGTGGAAGTAAATAAATCAATATGAAAATAGAAAAGGCAATACTAAATTGACAATTCAGTAGGAAAATGTAGTAATCACTAATCTAAAGTCAGATAAATGTGTGTGCTCTGATACCAGGGTCTTTGTTTTTGTTATGGACTGTTTGTCTGTGTATTACAGGGGCACAGTATTTCAACCCGTTGCAAAAAGCTCAAAAGCATCTGGAAATTAATGATCACCATAGTACATCTTTAATGTGCAGCCTAAGTATATTTTTCTCTATATCATCATTTTTCAAATATTGGAACAATCAAAAAAGAAAAAAAAAACTTGTATTAATGTATTATATGACAATACAGACTGCACTACAGCATGGCACAATCTACCATCATCTGTAGCCATTTTGCTTTTTTTTACACACACACACACAAAGTAAATAAAGAGCTTTATAACAGACATTACACAACAACAATGTACAACAGTGTTAAGGGGCATATGATATGAAGATGCACTTTTTGGACACTGTAACAATCTTGTGTAATTTGCGGCATGTTATGAATTTTATTGCTTTTAGTGTGTATTTTAAAGGGATAGTTCACCCAAAAATGAAAATTCATTACTTACCCCTACGTAATTTTACAAAGCATTAAAAATACTTCTTGTGAGCAGAGAACACAAAAATAATGTCTTCATTCAATAATTCTTCTCCCCCTCGTCACCATAGGCACCATTATCAGAAATACCACAGGTACGTCATTTTTGTGTTATTTGCAAACAAGAAGTATCTTTGTAGCTTTGTAAAATTACAGTTGAACCACTAAGGTCACATAGGCTGTTTTAACGATGTCCTTGCTACCTTTCTGTGCCTTGACTGTGGTAGTACCCTTGCTGTCTATGGAGGGTCAGAGAGCCCTTTCATCAGAAATGTTATAATTTGTGTTCTGAAGTTGAACGAAGGTCTTATAGGTTTGAAATGTTTAGAAAGAGTGAGTAATTAATGAATGAATTTTCATTTTTGGGTGAACTATCCCTTTAATTCCCTAATAATACCAACGTTATACTTCCTGCCAGACAACATTTTCACCTAAACCAGGGGTGGGGAACATTGATCCTCGAGGGCGGGTGTCCCTGCAGAGTTTGCTCCAAACCTAATCAGACACACCTGAACAAGCTAATCAAGGTCTTCAGGATACAGTTTTTTTTTTTTTTTTTTATATAACTATGCAGGGACACGGGCCCTCCAGGATCAAAGTTCTATACCCCTGACCTAAACCTTAACCATACTGAACTTCATTCACAATTACACCATTAGAAACATCATGCACAGACACACAACATTTGCAGTAAATGAGATTACTCTATTTATAATCTGATATAATGTTGCTTTATCTATTTTGTGACATTAGAGCTCAAATGCAGCTGAAATGTCTGTTTTAAACTGTGGACTGTTTATCTAACATAATTTTAACAGATTACACAGATGCTTCCAACCAAATGCAGGTGTTTCCTGTTGATACAGTCAAAAACTAACCTGTGAGTTCTTGATTGAACTGCTAAAACAACCTTATGCTATTTTTTCTCTAGATGCTCACTAATATTTGGTATTTAGATATAAAATGCATCAAACATTTGATGTTTACTTTGCTTAAATGTATTCTGCAAGCAAATTTGGACTTGAACTGGAACTTTAATGTGCACATAAGAACTCAGAAGGAAAATATTATTCACAAATTATTAATTATAAAATTATGACTTGATTTAATCATGGACAGTGATAGAGTATGTTACAGAAATCACCATGCAGATGCTCAGGTGCAAAACCCTGGAGGGCCAACCCTGCCCCAACACACATACTGTATACCATGTAGTTTTCAAATAAGCCTGAAGGGCTTGATTAGCTGGATCAGGTGTGTTTAATTAGGGTTGAAGCTAAACTCTGCAGGGCTGTGGCACTCCAGGAACTGAGTTTTGCACCCCTGATGTAAATATACATGATTATCCCACAACCTTAGTATAAAATGATAAAAAACTACACTGTTGTAAATGTATATTTGAAATGATGAAATATCAGATATTGCAAAAATGATAAATCCATAAGCTGTGTGCAAAAAAATACACTTTACTAAAATTTTGCAATGAATAAATCTTTTAATTTAATTTGTAGAATTGTTGACAGTATTAAGAGTAGTAATAGATAGATACAGAGATACAGAGATAGAGAGACAGAAAATGTCTAGAGACACAAAATCAATTAATCTCAAAGCATTCTTCTCAAACCCTTATTTGTTTGATTATTAGTAAATATCAGCACTTAGGTGAACTGGAATTCAGAAAGAGTTTGGTTACTGTTATTACTATCCTAAAGAAAGAGTATAGCACCTTGAAATCTCAACCTGCTGCCTTGACACACCTCTCACATCTTTTTTTAAAGTGTGTTTAGAAGCAGATCTCTTTGAAGGGGTAAATGCCTCATTTCTTTCTGGGACTTTTCCAAACTCCCTGAAAACTGTAGTTGTTAAGCCCCTCCTGGAAAAGATCAATCTTGATAACACCAGACTGAGTAATTCTAGACCAATATCAAATCTACCTTTTATAGGCAAAATCATTGAAAAGGTTGTTTTCAATCAGCTGAACAACTTCTTAAACTCAAATGGATACATGGAAAAACTTCAGTCTGGTTTCCGACCACATCACAGCACAGATACAGTGCTCATAAAGATAATAAATGATATTCACTGAAATACTGATCCTGGCAAAATATAGCTGTCGATCATAACTCTAGAGAGACTGGAAAACTGGAGAGCTTTCAGGGATGGTCCTCAAATGGTACAGGTCTTAGCAGTCTTCAGTTAAAAAAAAAAACACAAAAAAAAAAACAGAAAACTGAAGTCGTTGCATTTGAAAGCAAAGATGAATTTCTCAAGGTGAATGCATACCTTGACTATAGGGGTCAAACAACAAAAAATCAAGTCAAGAATCTTGGTGTGATTCTGGAGTCAGACCTTAGTTTTAATAGTCATGTGAACGTAATAGCCAAATCAACATATTATCATCTCAAAAACATTGTGAGAATTCTTCCAGTCAAGACTTGGAGAAACTTGTCCATGCCTTTATCACCAGCAGGGTGGACTATTGTAATAGTCTCCTCAACGGCCTAAGTAAAAAAAAACCTTTAGACACCTCATACAGAGCGCTGCTACCAAGATTATGACTAACCAGAAAATCTGAGCATATCACACCAGTCCTAATTTTAAATTATCTTTTTTTTCATCATTTTAAAATGTTTATTCTCTGCTTTTGTTGTTTTTATTATTTGTATGATTATTTTTATTACTTTTTTTAAGTAAAGCACTGTGTATGAAATGTGCTATATATAAATAAACTTGCCTTGCCTAGCCCTACTAAAAAATGCAGTCAGGATCTACACTGGAGGGCAGCTAATAGCTGCAGAGACGTTTTCATTGAATTAAAGAGTGGGTTCTTCTTGTGGGTTTTTGTTTAGTACATCAGAGGCACCAGTCACTGTGTCTACTTCGACTACTGGGGAAAGGGAACCAAAGTCACCGTTTCCTCAGGTAAGATATTGTTGATGCTTTCCGTTATTCCGTTTTTGTTCATTTTCGAAGTTCAGGTAAGTAGTGATGTCACAAAGTAACATTCAGACGTATTTAAAATTTTTATTTGATAACAGTGGAAAGGGGCGTCGGTAATCGTACACAGTGTCGACTAAAACTCTCCGATTAAAGAAAATGCGCACTAAAATGTCTCAAAATTAGTCGCTTTGATAATGTATGGCGCGACAGGGTATGTAAGTGTACTCTTAGGGTTATGGTGTATCACTAACCTTCATAATGTGACGGCGCCTTTGACTACTGGGGAAAGGGAACAACGGTGACTGTAACATCAGGTAAGAAGTCAAATTTTTGTTTAGGTAGCCCAGTGGCGTAGCAAGTCAGCCCCGGGCCCAAATGCAAAAAAATCTGTACGGGCACCCCCCGGCACTCAAATCTCAGGCTATAAATTCTGTAAATTTAATGATAAAATACAAACAATACATGTGTTTTACGCTCTTTAATTTGTAGTGAGATAACTATATTTGCCTCAGATCAAGTGAATCAATGATCTTCTCCTCTTTAGCATTTGCAGCACGAAATAAACATGAAAAAATATTTGAATGCATGTTTAAAAAAATAATAAAAACGATGTTTCATGAAATGATAAATAAAACATATTGTGAATAGACATAATAGTAGTAACATAATGTTTAGCCTACCTCAGAAAAGCCAACAAGCCTTTTTGCCAACATTGTTTTATTTTTCTCATAAATCAGCCAGTTAACCGAGACGAAGCTTAGGTTTTTCTTGCTGTTTTTTATGTTAAATGTAAAGAGAGGTTGGATGCCACAGACTTTTTTGAGAGGAGGTGGAATTTTCACATTAACTTTACGCAATATTACATTATTTTATTACATGAATTCTATAGATATATTTATTATGTCTGTGAGGCATATATTCCCTGGGATTAGGATAATTTTTGTGAAGCGTTCCTCCTCATTTACGAAAGCACAACGTTTTGTTGATATTGTGAGTACACACATGTAAAAGTAGACCTTTTGCAGTTCCTGATGATGTATTACTCATACCTTTATGAGCAAAAATGATGGCGTATTTTTTTAAGAAAAAAATGCAAGTGATCGCACTGCCGCTTCCTTGTCAAGCGCTCTTTAGCTTCCACTCTCCGCACAAACGATTGGATATGCGTCTAACCGCGCATATTTATCTAGGTTAAACATTTACATTAATATTGTGAAGTGCATCAAGCGTTTTATTTTAGGCAAGTCGTGTTGATTTGAGAAGGCTAAATTGATCAAACATATGCTCAACTCATTGCCGCTGGCCGCTTGGTAATTACTTTAAAAAACAAAAGCTTGAATTTAACAAAAAAAAAAAATGTTCCAAACGTATTTCTAAATTAACTTAAAGAAACGAAACGAAATGTAGCCACTTTGCCATTAAAAAATAATAAAACTGAACTATTTTAATGGATGCAACAGCAGCTGTGTGATAAACACGGGCTCTGTTCTGATAAGTTGTCGGACAAGGGCAAGGCTAGGGCCAGGGCTGGGCCCGTGCGGGGCTATATCGTTTCAATGAAAAGTTCCCCTTTGGCTCGGCGGGCCCCCAATCTGCCCGGGCCCATATGCACCTGCATACCCTGTATACCCAGACGCTACACCCCTGAGGTAGCCTATACGCATGAAAACTGCATGTTTATTAACAGACTTTTTAGTCCACTGGAGGAAAAAAAAAATGAACAGTGCTGCATTTATTTATGCAATAAACAGTATTGTAGCTATTCCTAATATTAAAAAAAATCGTTAGTGTTTTTGTGCACTGATGAAATAAAAAGTATCACTGTGACTACGCTGCCTTTGACTACTGGGGGAAAGGCACGTCGGTCACAGTCACTTCTGGTAAGAAGTAAAATTTTTAAAGTTTTTCATAAAGATTGTCATATATTTTAAACATTAAAGTAAAACTAAATTTACAGACCGCTTGTCCATTTTGCAAGAATAAACCTTAGACTGAATCAAAAGGATAAATATTCGAATTTGTGGGTTCGGATAAATCAAATGACTAGTCATACGAGCGTACATAATAGCCTATTTTTGTACAATATCCATGGGTAAAACTGTCAGTGTGACTATGCTTTTGACTACTGGGGGAAAGGAACCATGGTCACTGTCTCGTCAGGTAAGAAAATCCTACTAAAACAAAATCTAATTTAAGTACCAAAAATTGTGACAGGTAGGCCAATTTGTCAAAACGTTGTTTTTATATTTATGCAACAGTGAAATGGAGATTTACTTATTCTACGATTAGGACAATTAAAGTCGGGACATGTCTTAAAAGTTTTGTTAGTTGCATTCACATTAATTATAAATAATTACATTTTAAATAATTTGTTGTGTACACACATTCAGATAAAACATCAAATCGGCTGCAGGTCATTTAACAGTCTGAGCGTTGCATTTTTATATTGCGCTGTAACATTAAAAGAATATTGTGTAACTGGGCTTTCGACTACTGGGGAACCGGCACTAAAGTCACTGTAACAAACAGTAAGATTTTATTATTAATTGCAAAATGTCACATGTATGTGTTATTATTTACAAATTTCTTTTTATATCTTACGAGTTTTAGATTAATTGTTTTCGAATGAATGGTTATTTCATTAGAAAATCTAAATGATTTTGTAAAATTGTTTTATTGTATAGATGCTAAAACGAACAAAAATCAATAACAGTGGTAACTGTTAAACGGCTACTTTCACTGTTCATTCTTCTCGCAAGTGTTGTCTTAATCTGCGCAATAATTAAAAACTGAAAACAGCTAAATAAATAATAAATGACTAAATAACTAGACTGCAACGTGTCTTGTGCGTTTACACTTTTTACACTGATACGGCCACATGCGTAATACTTTAAAATAGTAAACTGAACTCCGCTGTTATTAAGAAAATACAATGTAGATGTTCTAAATAAGTAAAAAAAATAAATAAATAAAAAATAAAAAAGTAAATCGCCGGCGTAGATCTTAGGTCAATACCGGCTATTTATTAAATATTTGCAATTACAACTGATTTAGACTAATTATCACTTTTCGAAATATTCCAAAGTTCAAAGTTACAATAATGCTATTATTTCAAGTTCTCGAAAGTTGGGATTGTTTTAATATGTTTGTTTGGTTCACACTTTATTTTAAGGTCCAATTCTCGCTATTGACAAACCATTAACAACCACTTTCGCCTCAAAAAACTCCAAAGTTGCTTAGGCTATTATTAGTTAGTAATGTAGGCTACTTGATAAGTTCATTGGGTACAATTATGGATGAAGAATATGATCATCCAGAATATGTGCTTTAAATAATAAGCATGCTAATAATAAGCAACTAGTTAATAGTGAGAACTGGTTCCTATAATAAACTGAAAAGTGATTCTGCAGTCAAAAATTCCAGTAATAAATTAGTTTAGATATATAACACTTTATTTATTACAGCATCAAAGGAAAAAAAAAAAACAATTTCACTTAATTCACCTAATTTTGTGTTCTAGTATGCGGTTCATCGAAATATATGATTATCAAGGTCAAACGCGGCATTTCGCGTCGAAAACTATAAAACAACAGTTATCCAGGGCAACAATAACTTTTGCTGATCTGGGAAACCTGTTTCGAAAAAGCTGTGCTCTCCGGCCTCCACAAATTCAATCAATATTTAATATTCATGTAGGCTACATACATATTTGCTAAGTGGCTTGTGTTCGGCACCAGATGTTAAGAAAATATTAAGTGGCGTCTTTCTCACGTAAAAACAGTTAATCTCCATCATTTGTTTTATTTTGCGTTATTTTACAATCTATTTAATTTAATTTTATTTTTGTTATATTTTGTTAATTAATTCATTCATCTAGTTATTTCATTTGAGATGTAATCTCTCATATAAGTCTAACAGTGTTGCACATGTACATTACGTTGTATATATTTTCTGAGAGCGATGTAATGTCTCTACAGCTCAACCATCTGCGCCAAAGTCAGTCTTCCCCATGTCTCAGTGTACTTCTGGTTCTGATGAGTTCCTCACTATCGGCTGCTTGGCAAGAGGTTTCTCACCTGCGGACTCGCTTACATTCAAATGGAAGGATCCTGCTGACAAAGAGTTGAGTGATTTCGTGCAGTATCCGGCGTTCGGACCGGACGGAGACTTTACCAAAATCAGCCATATGCGCGTGAGAAAAAGCGAATGGGATCCTAAAAAACCTTACAAATGCGAAGCCTCAAATTCTCAAGGCACATTAGAATCTCCTGTTCCTCCAACATGTAAGTTACATTTAAAAAAAATAATAATAACATTTTACATTAGCTACTTCATGTTTCTCTCCATTGTATATGTTGCTGTTGGATTAAGATTGTGGGTAACACTTTAGAATACTTTTAAAAGTAATGCATTACAATATTGCCTTACTCCCTAAAAAGTAATTAGTTATGTTACTTATTTACTTTTTTGTGGAAAGTAAAATGCGTTACTTTACTTTTGCGTAACACTCTTCAGCAATTTTTTAAAAAAGAACAACAAATGTTAGTTTATCTTGAGTAATTTTTGCCTATTAGTGTGGTTGAATTGGATCATCAAAGGTCAGCAGCCAGGACACTGATTAATAAAATTGGATTAAATACGTAAAGCATAACTGTATTTATAAAGGATATTTTGATATTATTTAACATATTTAATTATTGCAGGTTTGCGTCATATTCTGAGTTGCATTTCACTGTATACTAAATCATTTTTTTGAGTGAGTGAGATTAATTAATGCATGTTCACATTTATTCTAAAACTAAAGTAACATCTTACTCCCGATTTCTCTCAACATGGGAACAGGAGAGGTTTCAATCAACAAATAGCAAAAAAGAAAAGAAAAGTAACTGCCATTACTTATTTGAGAAAGTAACTCAGATATTTTCTTGTAAATTAAAAAGTAATAAGTTACTTTACTAGTTACTTGAAAAAAGTAACCTGATTACGTAACTCACGTTACTTGTAATATGTTATCCTCAACACTGTTAATGAATAACTACACAGAAACAAATTACTAATGCACTATAAACATTCTATTAACTACTATTAAACTGATTAAGGAATTGATAATAGCACTCAGTGGTAGTTCACTATTAGCTAATTAGTAACAACTATTTTTTTTCATATCTCCTGGAGAACTACTAGAAACTATATAGACAGGTTCATAATTATTTATAACAAATCAAAATGTATAATTAATTCTAAAGTGAAGATCATGGTAATGACTCAAGTATTACTAAATCCATCAGATCCAAATAATTAAAAATTTATTCTGATGGATTTGGTAATACTTGAGTCTGCAGTTACTATTGGGTTATCATGATCTTCACTTTAGAATTAATTATACATTTTCCATCATTCACATTAATTATGAGCCAGTATATAGTATTTTTAGTAGTTCTCTCAGAGATATGAAAAAAATAGTAGTTGCTAGCTAATAGTGAACTACCACATTAAACTGTGAGCTATTACTTACTGATTTGTTAATCAGAGTTTCTTGTTAGTTAATAGTAGTTACTAAAAAGTTAATAGTTCATTAGTCATTTGTTCATGTATAGCTATTCATTAATGATGGAACAGTATTCTAAAGTGTTACCAGATTGGGTTATTGTTTCTTTGTGGAGACTTACATTTGAATGGAAATTTTAGCACAGTCTTTGGACTATTTAACCACTGAACCTGCTGTTAAATCTTTTTGGAAGTTAAGCAGTTGTCCTTTTATTAAAAAAGTCTGATGCCATTCAATGTTTACACCAGCTGAGAACAGCAAGGCTACAAATATAGTGAGTCCAAAAAAACAGTATAGAACAGAAACTGTATGAACCAAAATAGACGAAAAAAAAAAAAAAAACTCAACTACAAGAGCATCTTATTTGCTTGCTTAAAAAAGTTTGCTTCTGCTTTTCATGTCCTCTCTTCTTTCTCCTATATGTTGCCAGCCCCACCGCCGAAAAGCAAAACTGAAGGTAAGTCATTTAATGGTCTGATTGGTATGCTCTCTCTAGTTCAGGCTTTGATTTGTATTTCAAATTCACACAAATATACACTCCTTCAAAATGATCCCAGTTCACATATATACACATTAATCCAAGTTTATAGATTAAGTAATGTTTACTTCCTTCCTCCCTTGTAGCTAAATTTGCACTGACACTGAATCCACCAATTCAAAGAGAAATATTTTTAAATAATAAAGTTGTCTTGGAAGCTGTTTTTTCTGGAGAAACATTGGAAAAAGCTTCAGTGTCTTGCTCAATGAATGGAATCGATGTGGGACAAGGAAACATTGAGTCTTCTAATGACATTTCACAGTCTATAAAAAAATTCAAAGTCACTGTCGATACAAACAAATGGTTTGATGGTGAAGTGGTCACCTGCACCACCAGTGACATAAATAACAAAGACATCAAGCAGACAATCCATTTTGATAAAGGAGGTACGTCAGTGTAAAACTTATAATTAATTTTGTGGCTCTATGTGGAGTTATAGATGCTGAAACATGGTAAAAAATGTATTGCCTAGCAAAAAAAAAAAAAAAAAATTACTGCCTGCAAGACCATTTGAAATGTTTTTGCTGTCAAAAAGACTAGACTGCCTTGATATACTGTTGTTATTCATTATTATGTGATTTTCTGGTTGTTTAATAAACCTTTATCACTTCATTCAATTCAGATGGAAAGAAACCCAATGTTACCATTTACAAACCTGATAGCATTGGCACAGGTCCCGTCTCTCATGTGTGTGAGGTCACCAGCCCTACACTTGGCAATGTCTATATCATGTGGAAAGTGGATGGAGACCCTTACATAGAGGGCACAACCAGTGCTCCCATCCAAAAAAAGGACTCCATATCTGTTCTCAGCATCCTAACAATGACAAAAAAAGAGTATGAAAATCTCAAAACCACAATCAACTGCGCAGTCATACATGCCAACATGGACAATAGAGGATCTCCATTGCAAAAGTCAACAAGCAAAAGTAAATTGCCAGAGTGTCCATTAAACTATGACTAATTATCTGTTGTTCATTTGTACGTTTACCAGTGCTTTTGTCCTGTTGCTCATTTGTCAGATTATGTATCTTCACTGTTGTTGTTTGTGCATATTTCTGTCTGTATCACTTTACTACATGGGTCTAACATCAAAGTGAAATTACCCTCAAGGCTATATGTTTCATTTGATATTTACTTACATGTTGCTTGTAAGTAAATATGGTCACATGAAAACAATGTCCAAACAATATCATAGAACTTGTTTGTCTTTTGTTCTGTGCTTACTGTACTGCCGTTAGCATCTAATACAACATGCAATTTTTGCCTTTTTACAAGCAATAAATATTTGTGTTTGCATGATTTAGTCCAGTTCTCACATTGTTTTGCTAATCAGAAACTTGGTGTGCTTCACCTTTTTTGTTTGTTTGTTTGTTTCAGTATTTGGAGAAATGAGAATATTGTCTGAAAATCTAAAAGTCACTTACTCAGTTCTAAAGATAACCATCAAAGTTACAAGGAATTACTGACCTTTTCAGTCAATGAAACATACAGATGATATATGTGATATTTTTTTAATATGCACTTGTATTATTAGTATGTCAGCTGAAAATAGTAAGTTACTTGATAAGCATACCATAAATTTAATAATATGCCCATGTATATTTTTATAAAGTGTATGTTATAATGCACTAACAATGTCTAACAGACACGACTTTAATATACTGTATGTTTGTTTCTTCAGTGTACACTCAGTTGTGCGTGCGAATAAATGTACATGAGTATGCGTATGCAGTACATAAAGCCATCATGTGCTTAAGTGTTACTAACTAGAGGTATAATAATACTGGACTTTAAATTCAGAATGTATGATCTATGTTCTCATATATGTGTTGCACATGTCCTTACATATGTGTCCTGTACGTGTGTTTCTTCTTTTTCAGGTGAGTCACCTGAGCCAGAGAATGGTTTTGCTCTGGACTGCAATAAAGATGTTCTGGAGGAGGATGAGTTCAGTAGTCTCTGGTCCACTGCCACCTCATTCATCTTCCTCTTCCTCTTTTCTCTGACCTACAGCGCTGTACTCAGCTTCTGCAAGGTAATACAAATATTAATAAATAATGTGCAGAGCATTTTAAGTAAGATGATGCCTTTTGTAACTCTTTTACTGCATGTTTTTAGTGTTATATGCATGCTTCAATTTAGCTTGTATTATGCTTTTAATCTGTTTTTAACTATAGATTTTTTTCCCCCCAGGTGAAGCACTGATGGTTTGTTAAAAGAACTGGTGAAGACTCCAAGGTTTTTAATTTGTTTTGTAAATGTAATTAAATGTTAATCTAATCTATTTTGAAATCAAAAAGGAAAATAGCCATCTCTGTATCTTTTGTCTGTCTGTTCCTGTCTTTCTGTAAGCTTGTTTAAAAACATATAGACTTAGTGAGATGTTGAAACTACATAATTTACCTCTGTACACACAGACGTATATGTACTGAGTGTTTACATATATTAATAAAGTCTTGTTATGTATCTGTCAAAATTAGATTTTTTTCTTTTGAATATCATATCAGCCTCTTACTACAAATTACATTATCTTACATTTTCAGTAGATGTTACTCTGATATTCGCAGAGATCCCTCAAAACATAGAACATGAGAATATATATATATATATATATATAGTGCAAAAACATCAGTAGATTTCAGATGAACTGCTAAGTCAAACAGATTAATAGTAAAGTAAATCTTTTGAACAGCACTGGAATATTTTGAAGAGAGTCATATCTTAAACAGATCTGAAAAATCTCAATTTTTACAATTACGTCTATGTTCTTTCAGTTTTTCAGACATTAAGACTGATTAAAAGTGCACACAAATTCCTAGAAAAGCTGGACTTTAGGGTAATGTAAATGTGCATTGCAATGTGTTTCACATTTCACATTATGTTCTTCTCTCATTTTCGGTTGTTGTATTTGAATATTTCATCTCTGGGGATCCACCAGTGCAGATGCACAACTCAGCAGCTGCAAACGGTCGAGCACTCAAGGATTTTTTTTTTTTTTTATAATAGCCAAACAGCAATGAACTGAATAACCCATGTTTCTAACAAGCATGATGAGCTGCAAAGAATTTAAAACAAATTGTCATGCTATAAAATGCACGTTTTTCCTAAACTGTTTATTCTGTAATCTGATTTAATTGTAGCAACAATCCTCCTAATATGTAGCCATTACTAATACTCATTAATACACTTAAGATTTACTTTAATTACATTTTGTGGTCTATCCAAAATTATGCTCCTTGAAACATGCTGTGAATTATAGTGTTGCAATAAAACATCACAATTATTTTAATGTCTAGGAAATTTTGCTTTGCTGATATATGCAAATATGCTGGACGAGTGTTTCATTTGACTAAGTTCTCTCAAAGGAATTTCAGAATGTCAAAATTAGACCTATTCGAGAGCGTCTGTCTATTCAAGTCTCTCTTTCTTCCTCTTTTTGCTCACACCTGCTGATATGAAACTGTGTTCGTGTTGATGACTGACAATTTTTAGGAAGGTTGAAATGTTCAAATTTAAACCGAAGCCAACAATGATTTATTTTATTACACTGGTGCACACAGGGCTGAAAAAGTACCCCATGTGTACAATATACTGCTGTTCCTTTAATGCTGTGGACATTTTTTCCTACCAGAGATCCTGGATATCTTGTTCAGATAGATGGCATCATGAATTCTAACAAATACCAGCAGATATATTATAAACTGACTGTCCCTGCTAGAAATATTATAATGGGCCATGGCTGGGTCCTCCAACAGGACAATGATCCACAAACAAACATCAAAATCAAAACAAAAATGGGTCACTGAGAACAAAACCAACCTTCTGCCATGGCCAATCCAGTTCCCTGACCTGAACCCTATAGAAAATGAGTGGGGTGAACTGAAGAGGAGAAGCACCAACATGGACCTGGAAATCTGAGGGGTCTGGTGTGATTCTGTATGAAGGAACGGTCTCTGATCTCTTGTCAGATGTTCTCTAAACTTACCAGGTATTATAGATGAAGACTCAGAGTTGTTATCTTAGCAAAAGGAGCTTACAAGAAGTATTGAATATTGATTCATTGTGACCTTGTAATTGTGTATTAGAGAAAACTTGTTTAGTTGTTCCATGAGATTTCTCTCCCATTTTAAATTCTTATTTTACAATGTGAGGTTAGATTTTTGTACATTTTTAAAATAAAAGATCAAAAGGATTAATGATACAGATTTATTTTCACAGCCTTCTTTGATCATATTTACCAAGGGTATGAATACTAATAATAAGAGTTTTTCTTTTTTTTCTTTTTCATTTTTTCTTTATTTCATAAATGTGTTCGTTATTTTTACTGTTATTGTTACGTTAAATGTTATGGTTAATGTAACTGTGTTAAAAAATAATACGTCTTCGGTAATGTAAGTCTTAATAAATAAGAACATGGCTAATAATAGCATGGTTTTATAATTTCTCAGTTCCTCATTGCATATGGCGCTAAAAAGCCTTCAGGAGTCCTCCAAATGCACGTGCTTGTTTTTGCATCTTGCAGACCCTTGCGCCCTCCAGTGGTGAAAACTATTTACATTGATGTATTTTTCTTGAGTCATCAAGTGAAGCCGAAGATGCAGTTAGCCTATATGGGAGTTGTGAAAAAGCAGTTTGTGTGTAGACTTGATTGTTGTACCCTTCTATCTACTATCTAAACAAACTTATATAAATTAGGGAGTGAACCCTTACGATAATTAACCACGGTTTTAAAACAAATAAAACAAAACAAAACAAACAAAAACATGGTTTCTGTTTTTTCCACACTAACCATCGTGTCTGTAGTAAAACTGTGTTTATTAACTGTGTATACAAATGGTAATCAATGCACTAAAAACATTAGTTCACCACTCGACTTTCGTTTTGTTTTTTGTCATGTGACAGGCGCACGTCGGCTCTATTCACAAAAGAGACACGTTACACACGTCACTGGACAGCCGCACACTCTCGGAAAAAAAAAACACAACTGTCACCGGGCCCCAAAAAAAAAAAAAAGGTACTAATTTGTACCATTTAAGGTACTAACGAATACTACACTTGAGGTATTATTATGTACCTTTAAGTTACTAATGTGCACCTTTAAAGGGTAGGTGCTTTTGCACCTACTGTAAGTAAGGGATCATATACATCTTTATTTTGCGATAACAACTGGCTGAATGTACATTATCCCACTTATTACACAGCTGCTTGATAGATTATTTAGATGTTTCGTGTCAAAATTGTTAGACATGAAACACTGATCTGAGTTGAAATATTGGAACGAGACTAGACATTTTAGGGATACAGTGCAGTCATACCAGTTCCCCTTCAGTCGTTTCACTACGACGTTACATATGGGAACTCGCTTGAGAGTCCAATCATCTCCAAGCCTTATTCAAAAGGCCAATGAACATTCATGAACATTGGCGAGTGGTATTTGCATGCCGTGCCACTCCCCCGTACATACGGGTATATAAGATGGCGGCGTGCAACCACTCATTCAGACTTTTGCTTTTGGAGCCTCGTCTTCTGAGCCATTTAAAAAAAAAAAAAAGAGTTCCTGAGTTCACACTCTCTCTGCTGGCGTGCTGCCGAGCTACTAAAAGAGCTTCATCTAAAAGAGCGTTCGGCAGCCGCCAGCCTAATCCTGCGGGCTGCCGTTTTCACGGCATTCAAGCCTCCCGCACTCCAGCGAGCCCCGCCCGTTTGAGAGCACAGTTGTGCCGCGGTTTCTCCCTGGGCGGACCGGGATTTCAAAAGAGTGAATTTCTCGCGGCTGTCGAGGACATCTTCCCGGTATGTATCTCCGGCCGTGCGCTTCCGGGTGCGGTAGTTTCCTCGCCTCTTTGGACGGACATGATCGCTGTCTCACGTGCCTGGGCCGAGAGCACGCTGAGGCAGCGTTCACGGATGGTACGTGCGTTCATTGCGAACGTATGTCCATGGCTGCGTTAAAGTCCCGCCGCTCATTCATGAGTAGGCACCCCTTGTTGTCTTCCCGCGGTAAAAAAATAAAAAAATAAATAAATAAAAGCCGCGATGAGGCACTTGGGGGACATTCAGGTGACTGTGCAGAATGTTCCGTCGGCCCCCAAAGCCCCGCGGACTTCTGCGTCACCGCGCAGTCCCGTTGAGCTGCCAGAGCAGTATACCTCCCCGTACAGCGGGCTGGGTATCTCCTTTGGCGCTCCCCAGGAGATCGAGATGTCTGCTGCAGCATCAGAGGGAGAGTCTGACGATGAGGCTGACGACTCGGCGGGTCGGTACCCCTCTGCGGTTGCCGCCCCGTCTGAGACGGATGCTGAACTGTCGGCTATGCTCCTCCGAGCCGCCAAGGAGATCGGTCTGGAGGTGCCCAAAACACCTCCGGCCGATCCCTCTAGGCTGGATGATTGGTTTCTGGGGAGGGCTCCCGCGGCACCGCCGCGCTCTCCCCCAGTGCCTTTCTTCCCGGAGGTGCATGAGGAGCTGGTGAGGACTTGGCGAGCCCCGCACTCTTCTCGTCCACGTCCCAGCTCCTCTCCCCTCGCCTCTCTCGACGGCGGTGCAACCCGGGGTTATGAGGCGGTCCCTCAGGTCGAGCGCGCTGTCGCGGTGCATTTATGCCCGCCCGGCGCTGCCACCTGGCGGGATCGGCCCCATCTCTCCTCCAGGGCGTGTGAGTTCTCGTCCGCTCTCGCGGGCCGGACTTACCGCGCCGCTGGACAGGCTGCCACCGCCTTGCACGCCATGGCCACCTTACAGGTGTACCAGGCCAAGGTGTTGAAACACCTGCACGAGAGGGGTTCTGACCAGGGTGCAATGGAGGAACTCCGCGCCGCCACTGACTACGAAGGTGACGGCGCGTTCCCTTGGTCAGTTGATGTCCACCATAGTGGTCCAGGAGCGACATCTATGGCTGACCCTGGCCCAGATGGCAGATGTCGACAAATCACGGTTTCTCGACGCTCCTATCTCCCAGGGCGGCCTATTCGGCGACACCGTCGAGGACTTTGCCCAGCAGTTCTCGGCGGTTCAAAAGCAGACGGAGGCGATTAAACACATCCTGCCCCGCCGCGACATTCCAACCACGTCCGCAGGGCCCCAACCTCCGCCTGCTCGTCGCCGAGGGCGCCCTCCCGCGGCTTCCAAACAACCAGCTCCGTCCCCTGCTAAGGTACATGACACCAGATTGGCAGCCCGACGTCGAGCTGGCCGTGGGAGAGCGGCGCCGCCCGCGTCTCAGGGGCCGGTCACCCGCAAAAGATCTGCGAAGCGTCCCTGACACGGGCAACCTGGAGGTGGAGGGAATCGCTCTTTGGGGGATAACAACATCAACGTCCCCACTCCCGGTGGAGGGCTGGGAGCTGTCACAGAAAGAGTCAATTCTCTCACCTCTGGGGTTCAGGCCCCGAGTTCCATCTTTGAGCAGCGCCCAAGAAGTGTCTCCTCGGATTCGGACTCGGAGCCTGATGTCGCCAGCGCGGGAACCAGGGAAGAAGGTAAGCGCTGCCCAGTGCAGTCTGACTTTTCTCCAGGACGTTCTTCCTTCTGGGATCAGTCCCTTCCCCTTCCCCCCCCCAGGCTGCCCCACTGCGGTCACGTCGGTCAACGTCCCTTTGATACCCCTGGCGACCAGGCTGGGAGCCTGGCTTCAGCTTCCCAGCCCCTCGCGGTGGTTGATTCGGACGGTACGTCTCGGCTATGCGATTCAGTTCGCCAGGCGTCCGCCCAGGTACAGAGGCGTCCTTTCCACTTCTGTCCATTCGGACACACATGCTGCTGTGCTTCGTGCGGGGGTTGCAGTCCTACTGGCGAAGGACGCAATCGAGCCTGTCCCTCCAGCCGAGATGAAGTCAGGGTTTTACAGTCCTTACTTCATCGTGCCCAAAAAGAGCGGTGGGTTAAGACCCATCCTGGATCTTCTAGCTCTGAATCGGTCCCTTCTCAGGCTGCCGTTCAAGATGCTCACGACGAAGCGCATCCTAACATGCATTCGTCCCCAGGATTGGGTTGCAGCCATCGACCTGAAGGACGCGTACTTTCACGTCTCGGTCCTGCCTCGACACAGACCCTTCCTACGGTTTGCTTTCGAGGGTCGAGCGTATCAGTACAAAGTGCTTCCATTTGGCCTCTCCCTCTCTCCCCGCGTCTTTACGAAAGTCGCGGAGGCTGCCCTGTCCCCTCTTTGGCAGACGGGCATTCGCATCCTCAACTATCTCGACGACTGGCTTCTCATAGCTCACTCGCGAGATCTGTTGTGCGAACAGAGGGACTTGGTGCTCCGGCACCTCAGCCATCTGGGCCTTCAGGTCAACCGAGAGAAGAGCAAACTCTCCCCAGTGCAGAGGATCTCTTTTCTCGGTGTGGAGCTGGACTCGGTCAGTATGACAGCCCGCCTCACCAACGAGCGCGCGCAGTCAGTGCTGAAGTGTTTGGAGTCATTCAGACACAAAACAGCGGTCCCTCTCAAAACATTTCAGAGGCTCCTGGGGCATATGGCAGCCGCAGCCGCAGTGACGCCGCTCGGCCTGCTTCATATGAGACTGCTTCAGCGCTGGTTACACGATCGAGTCCCGAGATGGGCATGGCACCGTGGCACACTCCGGATTGGCGTTTCCCCGCAGTGTCGCCGCCTGTTCAGCCCGTGGTCAGACCCGGCCTTCCTTCAGGCCGGAGTCCCCCTGGGACAAGTCTCCAGGCATCTTGTGGTATACACGGATGCCTCTTCCACGGGTTGGGGTGCTGTATGCAACGGGCAAGCAGCATCGGGCTCCTGGACAGGACCTCGACTGCAATGGCATATCAATTGCCTAGAGTTGTTGGCTGTGCTTCTGGCCCTTCGTCGCTTCCGACCGACGTTGCGTCACAAGCACGTGCTTGTTCGCACCGACAGCACAGCGACTGTAGCCTACATCAACCGTCAGGGTGGTCTACGCTCCCGTCGCATGTCACAACTCGCCCGCCATCTGCTCCTATGGAGTCAAACGTGGCTGAAATCGCTACGTGCCGTTCACATTCCAGGAGAACTCAACCGTGCAGCCGACCAGCTCTCACGGCAGTCCACCCATCCTGGAGAATGGCGACTCCACCCCGAGACAGTCCAGCTGATTTGGAGCCATTTCGGGGAGGCCCAGATAGATCTGTTTGCTTCCCCCGAATCCTCCCACTGCCAGCGGTTCTACTCCCTCAACGAGGCTCCCAACAGCCTCGGCAGGGACGCACTGGCACACAGCTGGCCTCCGGGGCCCAAGTACGCCTTTCCCCCAGTGAGCCTCCTTGCACAGACACTGTGCAAGATCAGGGAGGACGAGGAGCAGGTTCTGCTGGTTGCGCCATACTGGCCCACCCGGACCTGGTTTCCAGAACTCATTTCCCTCGCGGCAGCCCCTCCTGGAAAATCCCCTTGAGGAGAGACCTTCTTTCTCAGGGGATGGGCACAATTTGGCACCCGCGCCCCGACCTGTGGAACCTGCACGTCTGGTTCCTGGACGGGACGCGTCAGACCTCTCCGGCCTTCCACAGGCCGTGATAGAAACTATCACTCAGTCCAGAGCCCCCTCCACAAGGCAGGCTTATGCGCTGAGATGGGGTCTGTTCGTCGACTGGTGTTCCTCTCGCGGGGAGGACCCACAGAGATGTACGATTGCAGTAGTGCTTTCCTTCCTGCAGGAAAAGTTGGAGCGCAGGCTGTCCCCTTCAACTCTCAAAGTGTACGTTGCTGCCATTGCAGCGTACCACGATGCAGTGGATGGAACATCCCTAGGTAAGCACCAACTCATCGTGAGGTTCCTGAGGGGTGCGAGAAGGGTTAATCCCCTCAGGCCGCACCCCATACCCTCTTGGGACCTCTCCGTCGCCCTCCAGGGCCTGCGGGCGGCCCCATTTGAGCCACTTGCGTCGGTTGAGCTAAAATATCTGTCACTTAAGACAGCGCTCCTGACTGCACTGGCCTCCATCAAGAGGGTAGGGGACCTACAAGCTTTCTCTGTCGACGAAGCGTGCCTAGAATTCGGGCCCGGCGATTCTCACGTCATCCTGAGACCCCGGCCTGGTTATGTGCCCAAGGTTCCCACCACGCCTTTCCGCGATCAGGTGGTGAACCTGCAAGCTCTGCCCCTGGAGGAGGCAGACCCAGCCTCTGCGCTGCTGTGTCCAGTTCGCGCTCTGCGTATATACGTGGACCGCACTCGGCACTTCAGACGCACCGAGCAGCTCTTCGTCTGCTTTGGAGGTCAGCAGAAAGGGAATGCTGTCTCCAAACAGAGGTTGGCCCATTGGGTGGTAGATGCCATCTCCCTGTCGTACCAAAACCAGGGAGAGCCATGCCCCTTAGGTGTTCGTGCCCACTCCACAAGGAGTGTTGCCTCATCCTATGCGTTGGCTCATGGCGCCTCACTAGCAGATATCTGTAGAGCTGCGGGTTGGGCGACACCTAATACCTTCGCCAGGTTCTACAACCTTCGCGTAGAGGCCGTATCCTCCCGTGTCTTAACATAGACATCACAGGCGAGCGGGAGTCCGGCTGGTGTCGGCTTGCTGCGCCATTCCTAATGGATCCGTGCGCTATTTCCCTCAGTTGTTCCCTCCGGCGAACCTGGGTCCTCCATGCCCCGCAGTCAGGCCTAGTGCGGAGTAGTGCTTGTCTGTGCTCCGGTTGGGTCTCCTTCGCCCAGCAGGTTGTGGCAACATGTTTCAGTATTTTTCCACGGTCAGCCAGAAGGCCGATGTTTCCCTCATATATCCCTAAAATCTATGGATATATTGAATTTCTTGTGTTCCACATGTAGAGATTTCATGTGCTCCGCCCCCCCAACTCCTGCTTCAGTACAACTGGCATCCCTGTGGGGCCCCCTATTGGCCCCCAGGGCGTTGGGAAGGTTACGCTCATATCCGTCTGCTGACACGTCCGCCTGTCGGCACGCGGTGTGTTGCGTAACGCGACGTCTGGTTCGTGGCCTGTTCCATGGGTCTGTTCCCATATGTAACGTCGTAGTGAAACGACTGAAGGGGAACGTCTAGGTTACGTACGTAACCCTCGTTCCCTGAAGGAGGGAACGGAGACGTTACATCCCCTGCCACGACCTGACGTCGCGCTGACGCCGGGCTGCAGCTCGGCTCCTCAGCAAAAGCCTGAATGAGTGGTTGCACGCCGCCATCTTATATACCCGTATGTACGGGGGAGTGGCTCGGCATGCAAATACCACTCGCCAATGTTCATGAATGTTCATTGGCCTTTTGAATAAGGCTTGGAGATGATTGGACTCTCAAGCGAGTTCCCATATGTAACGTCTCCGTTCCCTCCTTCAGGGAACGAGGGTTACGTACGTAACCTAGACGTTTTTTTACACAACATTTCACCACATAAATAATTAAGTAGTAGTACTAGTTTGTTAGTCATTTTATAATCCATTACAATGCACAAAAAATGTCAGCAACTGCATTTGTATGAAACAATAGCAAGTCCACGATACCAGCATGACAGAATTAAGAAATTGTACACATAATATTGAATTAAGCTCAATATTTCTGAGCTTTATTGAGCTTTGAGAATTGAGCTTTAATATTTTATTAGCTCTAACCAAACGCAAAGCTTCCGCCAAGAAAAATTAACAACCATATAGCACTGACTTAAGTTGCCCCGAAAAAGTCTGAGCTGTGTAATAATTTAATTTAAAGCACAGCCACCACAAATTATTATTTATTTATTTATTTATTTATTTATTTACTTTACTTATATTTTTGGCCTTTTTATGCCTTTTATTGTGATAGGACAGTAGAGAGATGACAGGAAAGAGCTGGGAGGAGAGAGGGTAGTGGGATCGGCAAAGGACCTGGAGACGGGAATCGAACTCTGGTCACCGTGAGCGCAGTTGCGCTGTATGTCATAACAAGATCATAACATAGATAACATCATAACAAGAAATAGTTTAATAACTATGATACTGGGTTTTAAATCAGATGTTTGCATAGTTATGACAGAAAACACTATAACAATGCCTTGGAAAAAAACAATCTTAAAATATAAAGTTTATGCATAAACCCAATTAGAAAATAAAACAGTTATCGAATAAGCATGTGTCCTATTCTGTGTCCTAAACTCCTGAAACACTGGTGTCTCATTTTAGAGCAGTCAATGCAATTTATGAAAGAAGTCAATTAATTCTGTAAGTGAGGGTGGGTGTGTGAAAAAATTCAGATGTAATCCCCTTTGTAATCACTGTAATTTTTCAAAAGTAACTAATTTAATTACATATTTTTTCTCAATAACTGTAACTAATTACAATTACATTTATTTTGTCATTAAATTACGTAATTCCGTTACATGTAACTAGTTACTCCCCAACACTAATTGTAGGTTATTCAATTCTTGCATGACATGGCCTTCTATGCATTGTGTTGTTATAACACTGTAAAACCAAATAGTATTCCTTGCTATAAAAATACTAGTAAGTTTACTCTATTTTAACCAAAATGTTGAGTTTACTAAAAATTTTTCATTGTTGCTGAAATATTAGAACAGATAGTTCCCATAACTAATACAATTTAAGTAAAATTACTCAAAATGTCCAAGACGTGCTGTTACGCATGCGCACTGGGCGACAATTGCCCCTCCCCCACGTCGCAGAAGCACAACGGCTGAGGATTCAACGTGTGTTTGCAGAGGATCTATTTCGGTAAAATCAAGGTAAAAGCTTTTAATTGAATTGAATTGATTTTTTGCTTGCTAGTCCTTATGATGGTTAGATTTTATGCACTTTGTTGATGTTTGTGGAACATCTTAGCCTATTCAAAGAACTCAAACACGGGTTGACCCTGCAATTGCTTTGATAAAAAGTACTGAGCACTGTGAATGTAAGAGACTCATTTTATATTTATAACAATCATTGTTGATGTTAAAATTGTATTTCAGGGCAGTTTTTGAAGACAGATAAACAAGAGATGCTGTGTCAACCTGGACAGAAGTCAGTTTCAGATCCACCTTCCACAACAGACGTCTCATATGAATTGCTGTCTACTAGCATATTATTTGTTCTCCTCAGAATTTACTGCATGCAGACATTACTCAGGAACATGAACACGAATATTGCAAGAAATAGGGAATGTGCCGTATTTCAGATATGAATGTTAATTGCTCTTAAGCATTAAAAAATTGTTTACATTTTTTTTTCCCCAAAGCACCTATAAGCCAATTCCGATGGATCTCACGAGTCAGAGTTGAAAACCCCTGGTTTAGATAATTCACTTCTTTACAACCTTGTTTCTTTTTGGGGGTGTACTGAATTATGTGACCCAAGTCATTAAGACGGTATCTTGCTGCCACCTAGTGGCATAACAATGTAACTTACAATTAAAGCACTGAATAATCGCTACCTACATACGTTTTTCAAAATCTCAGGTATTCCAGTATTATAAAATATTATTAATTGAACAACAATAGCCATTATAAACTGTATGTATTATATATTATTTGAACAAGTTCTAAATTGGATGCCATATACCTGTAATTTGTGCTAATAAATCTCTAACAATATAATCATTAGTTTTAGTGCAAACGAGTAATAAGATCGCAGTGTGATTATTATTATAACTGCAATAAAATAATTTGTAACTAGCTGAAATTGAATACATTTTACAAATGAAATGTTGCTTTTTTTCCGTTAAAATATGCACTGAAATTTCTTGGACTTTGTACTCATATTCAACTATGCCAGTCATTGCATAATTTTCATATGTTGTATTTTATTTGAAACCATTATGCTTTATTGGTGTATATTCATGCATTTGTCTTGTTTATTGGCTTATTTATTTATTTTTGTGAACTACCCATATCACATTACTTTTTATATTTTGTGAATAAATACGACGAGTGATAATTTTTGTGTAGTATAAAGTATTAGGCCTATATATGTTAACCTAGACTTATAAAACCGACGAAGTCAGCAATGCTACAAGGTAAGGTGTAAATAAGTGCTTTTAGGATCAATAGTCAGATTTAACATTGTAAAGAAAATATTTTGATGGCAGAATGTAAAGTACCAGTTTGGACGTGGTAAGTACGTTATAAATACGTTTTTTCACAACGTTGCAAAAACGTTTTTACAACGTCTCCTTCCAACGTTTTAAAAACGTTATAAAAACGTTTTTGCAACTTTGTGAAAAAACATATTTATAACGTTTAAAAAACCCGACATTTGTCGTATTAAATACGTCGGAAAAAGACGTTATTACAACCTTTTTACAACGTGTAAAAAACGTTTTTATAACGTTGTTGTGTTTGCTGGGTGGTTGCTACGAAAATAGTATGCGTGCTTAGTATGATAATTACAGTAATGTGCAGGCAGTAAGAAACAACACGCATTCTGAGATTGTCAACGAGTCTTTAGCAGACCCCCACATTGAAACTTATTTAAATGTAAGTTATCGATCTTAGTTTTAAAATACCAGTTGTTTCCATTTACATTACATAAGAAAAAAAAAACAAAAAAACAAAAACAAACAACACTCTATACATTTGGTTTTATTTGTTCATTGTTCACTGATTTTGTGATTGATGGGATAACACTTTTTTATTATTTTAGAATACCAATTGATGACTGCTGTGCAGTGGAAATGTAAGTTCAGATGCTTTAGGTTATGTTTGTTACAAGTGCTATGTTTGTGACATAACAGACACTCTTTACATTTGTGTTTACTTTGCAGAGAGGATCTACTTAGATAAATGTAAGGTGAATTCAGTAAATGAGACTTAAAAGTGTTTATTTCATTTTCTTCCACAGATCGATGATCTTGCTTGATAAAACCTCAGTATATCATCAGGAGCAACAGGTATTAATTTGCTCCTTGATATGTTTTTTCCCTCCAAAAATGGACAGTCTCTGACTTAAATGTTATCAATCACCAAAGGCCACATTTTCAGCTAAAAATCTTCTTTGCTGTTCTGCTGAAGAAAAACACTCATCAACATCTTGGGTGGCGTAAGGGTAAGAGTAAATTAATAGCTAATTTTTTTTTTTTTTTGGGTGAACTTTTTCTTTAACTGAGCCAGATGATGTGTCAGATTTTATTCCATTTGCATACTCGTTTGACAAGTAACAATAAATGTCAGTGTCCTTTCAAAGACTGTAAATTTAATACAAATGTGTATTTAATACCCTTGATGACTTTTCACTGAAAGATTTATTTTCCTCATCAAAACCAGTTTTTTTTTCCTTTTCAAAAATTTTCAAAACCCTATTCCTTTACAGAAAGTTTGTTTATGGATTGTGTCCTTCAAAATGTTAATAGCCACTCAATGTTTGTTCTTAGATTTTTGCAGGATTCAGTCGCATATCTCGGATCTGAGTTCTGCGCAGCACTGGACACAGACTCTGCACTTTTGACATTTTCTAGAAAAAAGGATTTTAAATTTCACATCAAGTTCATTAAAAGGTATCTCTTTATCATGTTGACTGTAGTTGTCATCTTTAAATCATGATTTGCTTATGATTGTTATCCTTAGCCTGTCTCTATTTTTTCATAGTCATCTGATGTTTGCACTGCAGTACTTCAGGGCCTTTCAGTCATCCTGGAGGATGACCCACAGGAATTTTACAGGATGTGTTTCGTAAGTATTACTGGATTTTCTGCTCTCATCATTTTGTTTTATTCAATATGAATATAGTTCAGGTTATGAAAAATTGCCAAAGGTTCTGTGTATTATTTTTTTTTTTAGTTTTGCAGTAGATGCTATATTTGTCTTTTGTGAAACAGTTTATTACTGAAATTGGTGTAAATGCTTTAAATTTGTGCAATTGTGTTGAGTGATCACAAACATCATTACACACTTTACACACTTTGAAATAAAGAGCCTAGTTCACCCAAAAATGGAAATTAGCCTATGATTTACTCACTCTCAAGGCATCCTAGGTGTATATTGGGCTGCACGATAAATCACATGTGATTGTCATGCGCATCTCGACAGTAGAACTTCGACAGGTTCTGTGATTAGTAGTAAATCTCCATCACGTGCATTCAGATGGAGCGGAATTTAATACACAGAGCCTTAGTTCGGTGACAAGCTACGCAATATCGCGTTCATAATCGAAAGCGATTCATCTGCGAGTATGAACATGATATTGTGTAGCTTGTCAGCGATGTAGGATGTACGCGTGCGTATGCGCCGGTGATTAGTGACAGAGCGAAATGAAACACCATTAACGAATTAGAAGTACAAAGCAAAGATCCATAAAGAAGAATGTCGGAGGATTTCAATATAAACCAAGAGGAGATTGGTTTTCTTTTGCTAAAGTAAGGAAACTTTGCTTCCTTTGCTCCTGTAAACAAACTCGCATTTCGACTAGAATATTTACACCAGCGCATGCACTACACAAACGTCCTACAACATCCACCCGGAAAGGCTTGCACGTATGACAGTTAGTGGAAGTGAGAGAAAAGTGTTTATAACGTTTTAAATGTGTATATTTTTCTTACAAAAATGCATTGATCCACTACAGAAGGCCTTTATTCACCCCCGGAGCTGTGTGAGGCACATTTTATTATGGATGGATGCGCTTTCTTGCACTCCTTTTGAACTGTTGAACAGAAACATTGCCGTGGAAGAGCCAGAACATTTTTTTTAATGTTACTGTGATTGGATTGGTCTGAAAGAATGAAGTCATACACGTAGGATGCCTTGAGGGCGAGTAAATCATGGGCTAATTTAAATTTTTGGGTGAACAAACCCTTTAAGATAAAATCATGTAAATGATGGGTGTGATCCATCACTCCATAACAAGAGAGAAAATGCTCTAAATTCTTAGCATATTGTAAAAAAAATGAAAAAAAAATAAAAAAAAGAGAGATCTGTAAATTCACATCTATAATGTTGAAAACAATAAAATGTAGTCCATGGAACTTGTGTGTAATATTCCAAGACTTCCAAGACAAGGCATGCAGTAATAGGTGACACAAATGATAATTTACACTTTTGCTCTGTGATTTCAATCATGTATTGTGAAATGTCACTATCACACTATAAATCTCGTCATCTCTCTTTGGTGATCATAATTTAAAGCTTAATTACATTTCCTTGTACTTGATGTTTGCACAGATCATTGTACACTCACTCTGGTCATCAATATGAATCAGTTTGCTTATAAATTAAAAGCATTAAAAGTTCCTTGTCAATATATGCTTTTAGAACATTTCCAGTATTGAAATGAAGAAATTCACACTGTACCTATTTTATTTCTCTACTTAGGATGTGGATGCAGACCTCAGTCAAGCAGTTGTAGACCTGCTCACAGTTCTACCAGAGGACATGCCCTCATTGTGGATGCAATAAAGGCAATCATGGAGGGAAGAATTGTCATGGATGGGTTTTTCAGGCCTGTATTTTATTTTTGCTGTTCTGTTTGCATGTCATTCTGAAAATGCTGTATTTTTTAAGTATTCCAGTAGGTCCAAATAATGTTATGACAACAAAGTGTTGTTTAGTCAAGAAGTCTGTAAAGAGTATTATAAGAACACAGATGTTTTAAAAGCTAATTTTTATTATTGTGATATTCTTAAAGTTTTCTAGATGTTTTTTACAAAAATAAACTGTTGAGAATTTCAAACTTGTGTTAAGTTCATTTCATGCTGGTTGAACTAATAAAAATATGTTCAGTTTACTTAAAGAAAATGTGGAAACTGAGTGCACGAAATGTTTTAAGTTCCCATAGCTTAAAATGGCAGATTAAATCCATGTTGAGAATAATAGCATTTAAGATGTTTGCACAACACAAAATAACACTGTTAGTTAAATAGAATTAACAGAGTAATCTTACTATGAAATCTTAAGTAAGATTAGTAAATGTCCTGGAGTATGTTAACTAGAAATGACATTAAACTAACTTGGCATTTATTAGTTAATTTACTTTGTAAGAATTTGCTTTCTTTACTTTAAACTGATTATTAAATTAACTTTAGTTTTACCTTTAAGTTTGCTTTAACAAAATAAGGCAATCAGTTTCCAAAGTTTTTTTAAGTAAGCTGAACTTATCAGGATTTACAGTGAGAAATAAATAATCGACTAGGTGTTCAGAAACAAAAGATTCCTTCAAAATTAATGACTCATCACTACGAATGGTGGAGGAAAGTCCTGTGACCATTATGATGTGACAGCAGCTACAATGAGTGCACAAGAAAGCCCACCATTTTCAGGAAATACACAGTGATGCAAACATTTCACATAAGGTGCATTATTTCACCAGGGTCACACTCCTTGTCTGTTATCAGCTATGGTGTGCTTAATGGGACATCCTTCATAGTGTTTAACATAGTGTTCCTTTTACTCCAGTGTTGACAGAAGTTACAGAACACTTGACAAGTAAATACACTTTATTTCATTGAAGCATTTGCTGCGATTTAAATTCTCATGATATTTATTTATTTATTTATTTATTTATTTATTTTTGAGTAGTCAATACTAAAATGACCAAACATTTTAAGCACTGAATGGAACTTAATAAGACAGGAGATAACATCGTTTGTTACAGATTTAAGTGACTATTGCTAAATAGTCCAATACCGTGACGCGCCAGTATGAGGCGCTAAAAGGCAGTGAAATCATCAGGGTCATTCCGAAGCGTTTTGCTCTGCCTTCCCCAATAACCTTCTAATCGATATCTGTCGATATTTAGGTTTCGGACTATGGAACCTTCTGAACTGCATTTCTCATTTTCTTCTTGTTGCGAATTGCTAAAGAAAACTTTTGTCTTTGAACATGCACCTTTTGGAAAATCAGATAATTTTCAAAATTGAATTTTCAGGATTTTCTGGGATTTTGCCGTCATTTAATTAAGTATGAAAGATTCGTGAAAAACTTGGCAAGAAATTGGTCTTCGTAGGTATAATCTTAAGCGTTTTTTATCCTTGATAATTTGATCATTTTAATGCTTCATAATTAAAGCTTATATGCTTTTTTCAATGTTGGATTGTTTTTTGTTTGAACCACTTTTACAATAATGTATTATAAAGTCTGAAATTTCCTTCTTACACCGTTTTATAAACACTGTAAGTAGATCATCAGTTATTGTCTGGCTTTACACTACTGTGATAACTACAACCACGCTGAATTACACCTCTACGTAAACTCTGTGAGACATGAGATTAAATGAAATATCTAGTTTACGAAATCAAAAGTAGGACGTGGCATCAACCAAAGCTGGCAAAAGTGTTTTATAGAATTTATTTATATATGTAATTATTATTATTATTGTTAGAACAAGCAAGTTCGTTCAGTAGAATATATTTATGGATATATGCGAATAGATTTATTAGCAATCTGGCATTTAGGGGAAAGTATTTAGCCTATTATAAAATATAGGCCTAAAGTGTATTTCAGGTCATGGGTCAAAATGTAAAATTTAGTAATTCTGTGATGTATACTCCTAGTAGAGTCTAATATAGAATCTCATAGTTGAATATACTTTTCAATTGGAAAGAACATTTAAAAAACTCAGTCTGTCAGTATACGAAGTATGAAACACTTTTGATGCGATTTCGATATTGAAGTTTCGGATTATGGAACCTTCTGAAATCCATTTGTCAGTAATGATTCTTCTTGTTGCGAATTTTCAAGAATTTCTCAGGAGTTTCTGGAATATTAATGTCATTTAATAAAGTATGAGAAAAATTCGTGGAAAAGTTGGCTAGAAATGTGTCTTAGCGTATATTTTTATTTTCATTGATCATTTTGATGCTCAATAAAGCTCCATATATGCTTTTCTGCATGTTGGATTATTTGTTGTTTGACTCACCTTTACAATAATTTCTTGAAAAAAAAATCTCTCTTACTCTGCTTTATAATCACTAGAAGTAGAGCATTAGTTATTGTCTGGCTTTATGCTACTGTGCCTACTACGCCCACGCTGATTTACACCTGTACATAAACTCCATGAGACCCGAGACTAAATGAAATATCTAGTCCACGACATCAAAAGGAGGACGTTGAAACATGCATTGAGCAAAGCGAATGTTTTTTTTTGTTGTTGTTGTTGTTTGTTTTTTTTTTTTTTTGTTTTTTTGTTTTTTGTTTGTTTTTTTAATAGAACAATATATTTTTGACTCTGCAGTCATAGCCTACTGACTAGCTTTATTAGCAGTCAGGGTGCATTATTTACCCTATAGGCCTAAAGTGTTTTCAGGTCATGGATCGAAATGTTCAATAGAATTCAGTAATTCTATGATGTTTATTCCTTGTACGGCTAAATCTACTATAGTTGTTTGTGCTTATATTAGCATTTTAGTTTGAAAGAACGTTGAAAAATCTCAGTCTGTTAGTCTATGATGTACGTAAGGTAAGCTGTCACGTATTTGCTATTGTTCGGATCATTGTGCAATACAGCGGCCACGGTGATAAATGCTATGACAAAAACCCGAGTCCCAGTCTAAAACTGGTTAACATTTTATCTGTAATGATCCACAGCATAACAGTGACCACATTTCTAGTTTAAATAAATGTATGACATTACAGAGCTAAACTATGCATTTAAATGCTGTGAAAGAACCTGCAGCAGGAAGGAAAATGTGTTGCTGTGTGTAAAGCCTGTTGCATGAGGAGTATTTGAGGAAGCATGTATCACTGTGCATGGAGTGGCCACAGTGAAACCTTTCATTTCATAAACCCCAATAAAACGTGGACGTTTTTGTTGTTTGCTCAGTTAAATTACGGACCCTGGTTCCGCATAATTTTTTGGGTTTACAGTATGCATAATATTAATAAATTTTTTAATGCATGATCTGTTTAAGTTATAATTGACATTGAGAAACTCAAACCACCCTGGTAAGTCGACTCAAGCAGAGCTAGCAAAGACTTTTAGTGGGGTTAAGCTCAGGACTCTTCCAGCATGGTCGTCTGAGAAATATAAAGCTACACACTCAGTTAGGGTTAAGAGAATTGTTGCCAAACATACAACATGCCAGAAACACAATAATCACTGCAAAAAATATTCAGTCCTAAAATCGTAAGTATTTGCTTTAAATCCAAACGATGAAGTTTATTCGGCCTGGCAGTGTATTTGAACAATTTTTTGCAATGTGATAATATCATATAAAATTTTGATGACCATGCTGAATTGTATTAATTGTATTATTATTATTATTATTATTATTATTATTATTATTATTATTATTATTATTATTATTATTATAAATAATCTAAACTATAATTAATATTCTGCACTATAAATGTTTGTTGAGGACTGCTTTAAGAAGTCAGTTTTAGTACTTTCTTAACGTTATAATTTCTTGCAATTGTTAATAATAATAATAATAATAAATATTTTGAAAGTATCCCCACAACTTGCTTTTTCGGGCATATTACTAAATAGTGGCACTGAGAAGTCAATATGAAGATCCTAAAGTCAGATAAATGTGTGTTCTGATTACAGGATCTTTGTTTTTGTTATGGACTGTCTGTCTGTGTATATGGGGGGAGCACAGTATTTCAACCCATTGCAAAAAGCTCAGAAGCATCTGGAAATTAATGATCACAATAGTACTATAACTATAATCTATAATGTGCAGCTAAATAGACTTTTTTCTATCATAATGTTTCATCTTAATACTCAATACAGTGAAATAATCAAAATGTGCAGATTAAATTATGTATTTATTACATAGACACTAAAGTATAACACCATACTTTGTAGTCATTTTGCAGTTTTTATATCTTACACACAAAGAGTGTAACACTGGTTCTACATAATTAGTTTAGTCATTCATGTAGTTTAAATATAAGTATTGTGTGTTAATCGGATACAGTTGTAAGTAAAGAGTCAACACATTCTCACTCCCAACTCGTCACGTATCACGTCATATATTGACGCTTGGTCAGGACCCTTTGACGTCACTTTTTGACGCACAGGGTACCCCTCCTACATTGCTTTAAATAAGAAACCCTTGGCGTCACAGTGCTAACGTAAAAGGCACTGGGAATTTTATCGTCATGATTAAATTATATATTGGGTAATGATATTGCCATTATTGCATATATGTTGGGGTATGATTTTTAAATGTAAAGTCACAACAGTTTTATTTACATTACCTTATTTACACATTTACGAGCACTTAACTCAAACCCCTGCCCCTAAACCTACCAGTTGTCAATAAAACACAAGATATAACAGGCAGATACAGCTACAGTCATAATTTATTGAAGAAGTATTAATATTCCAAGTCTTCCGAGGCAAAACGATTGATTTGTGAGAGGAATAGACGCGATCGCTGTCTCTGTCCGACATAAAGCTCAGTCAGTTTGTTTGTGTGTAAATTTAAAAAAAGCCTCCAGAAGCCTTGGTTGTAAAAATGTCATTGGCTTTTATTGTTTTTATTATTTTTTTGGCTTTTATTATTGGCGCTTTAAGCGAGCGGGACCATTTTAGCGATTAAAACCTTATGTTTCTCTTCTTCGCATAAAGATATTGTATGGCTTCAGATGACTCGGAATGCAACAGGACTTGTTTGTAATGCTTTTATACTGATTGTTTATGGTCAGTTTCTGCAATAAATACCTGTGACTGTACTTACATTTGCCTGTTATGTATTTTATATTGTTTAGAAGTGGGTAAATTTAGGGTAGGTGTGGGGTTAGGCGCTCCAATAAAAATATAAATTTATAAAAAATTATATTTTTTACAAATGCATGGCAAACAACTGAAATCCTGGACCCTGCACGTCCAAAAGTGACGCTATAAAGGCGTACCTTGAGCGTCAAAAAGCGACGCCAAAAGGCCCTGACCAAGCGTCAGTATGTGACGAGTTGGGAGTGAGAACATGTTCTAGTTTTTCCAACATAATTCAGCCATGTTATCTTTTATTTTTAATACATGTTTAGATTATTAGGTTATTATACATTGTTCTTTTTCTACTTCAGCACATCTTAAAGCTTTGGGGTTAAGATCAGGGATGTATTCTAGAAAGTAAGGTTAATTTCCCATCTGCTAAATCCTGAACTCTTGGTTGATTAACCTGAACTTTGCTCGCGCAAGGTATGCAAAAAAAACACGTCCGGGAGTGGTGACCAATTCAAGTATGAAAATGATTTCTCATGTTCCCTGAATCACACTTTCACAGTTTGCGCCTGATGAATCTTGACATTGTCGTCCTGGAATATGTATGAGTATGTCTGCCAACATGGTTGTCTGAGAAATAAAAAGCTACACACTGTATCGGTTAGAGTTAAGAGATTTGTTGCTAAACATACAACACGCCAGAAACATAATAATCACTGCAAAAATAATTAAATCCTAAAATTTTAAGTATTTGCTTTAAAACCAAAAGATGAGTTTGGAGTTTTCCACATTTTTTAAATAGCTTTTTCAGTGGCATATAGTGGCACTGAGAAGTCAGTATGAAAATGTAGTGATCCTGAAGTCAGATAAATATGTGTGCTCTGATACCAGGATCTTTGTTTTTGTTATGAACTGTCTGTCTGTGTATACGGGAACTGGGGCACAGTATTTCAACTCATTACAAAAAGCTCTGTAAGAAGCATCTGTAATGATCACAATAGTGAATCTATAATGGGCAGCGTAAATAGATTTTCTCTATCATCATTTTCACCTTAAGACTTCAAACAGTGAAATAATCAAAGAGAGCAGATTAACATCTGTATTTATTACATGATCAAACAGACTTCACTAAAGTACAGTGCACACAAAGTCCCATCAATCTATAGACATTTTACAGTTTTTATATATGTGTTTGTATATTAACGCATCTTTTCCTAATATGCCATCATTATATTTCCTGTCAAACAACAGTTTCATTTAAAACCTAACCACTGAACTTTATTCTCAATTACACTATTAGAAACATCACACACAGACTCACAAAGCGTAGTAGTTTCAAAAAAATTATGACATTACACAGATACAAATTTTGCTTTAAAAGAACCTGCAGCAAAATTAAATTGTGCTGCTATGTGTAATGCACAAGGAGTATTTGAGAAAGCATGTATCACTGTGCATGGGGTGGCACAGTGAAACATTTCACTTCATAAACTCCCATAAAACACAATATTTTTGTTGGTGGTGGTGGTGGTGAATTTATCAACTTAAATTGTCTGAGAAATAAAAAGCTACGTATCAGTTAGGGTTTAAGAAATTTGTTGTCAAACATACAACATGCCAGAAATATACTAATCACTGCAATTGCTTATTTAAATTCAAACTTTCAAAAATTTATTTTATTTATAAATATATATTTTTTAAACCTGCTTTTTCACTGAGAAACCAGTATGTTGGAAAATGTAGTGATCACTGATCCTGTAAAGTCAGATAAATGTATGTGCTCTGATTCCAGGGTCTTTGTTTTTGTTATGGACTGTCTCTCTGTGTATACGGGGGCAGTGGCACAGTATTTCAACTCATTACAAAAAGCTCAGAAGCGTCTGGAAATTAATAACCAGTGATCTATAAAGTGCAATCAGATAGATTTTTCTCTGTCATAATTTTCACCTTAAGACTTCAGACAGTGAAATAATCAAAAATAGACTATTAAAATCTATATTTATTAAATGACCATATAGACTACACTACAGTATGACAAACTCCCATCATGTAACCATTTGCAGTTTTTATATCTCTCTCTCACACACACAAGTAAAATAAGGGCTTTATAATAGATATTACAGTTTTTTTTTTCAATTGCTAACATCCCTTTGTCCAATCTGTAGTCACATTTTCAAAACTCTAAACACAATTAGCACAACATCTCTCTGTTGTAGCCATACCATTAACACAATTCATGTTGTTTTCACACAATATTCAGTCAATTTATAAGTTTCTAAAATGCTTAAATTTTCTTTTCACACAAGCTTACTTCATACCAAAATCATAGATCTTTCTTATCTTATTTACAAATGCTTAAACACATCATGTCAGAAATGAAGATCTAATGTTCCAAACCTTAAATACAGTATAAAGCTTCTACTTCTGCAACAACAGCAGCTCAAAAGTATTGAAAAATATTTCTATATAAAATATTTTAACAACTAATATGCACTTTTAAGTAACAGACCAATGAAATATTTAGAAATAGCTGATTCCATTCTCATTTGGAGGAAAAAACAGGTGTTGAAGCTCTTTCCATTACATCAACATAAAAATACCTCTTTGAATTGGTTTTGTGGATGCAGAACAACACAAAGAATCAAGGAGAGAAAAAATAATGTCTGGGAGAGGGAGAGAAATAGTTGTAGGAGGTAGAGGAGTATTTGGATCAAAAAGGGGAGAAGAAAAGGTAGGGGAGAGGAGTAAGAATGTGTGCTGGACTGTGCATTTTTATGTTTGTTTTTTTCCCCTTACACATGTGGAACCTACAAAAGTCTAAATTGCAAGATGTAAACTTGGAATTCCAAGAATATACATCCGAATTGTGAGATAAAAATGGTCACATTTATCGTATTTTCTTTTTTTTTCTGTGACGGAAACAAGCTTGCATAGTAACCAAAGGCCATGTATGTTGGAATTTCTGTTGATCACTGGCATCAGCTATCATAGGGCACCATCCACATCCAACCCCGACCCACTGGAAAGCAACTGCAATCAATGTTCCAATCGAATTTCTGCACAGAGGACCCTATCTTTTTCTATTGTACATTCTATAAAGTAATGACTCATTCCATTTTAGATAGTATATTGCCAGGAAAGAACACATTCAACACCTAAAAATGTAAAATGGGTTTCAGTTTAGGGTAAAATCAAATTACACAAAACAAAAACAAAAAACAAAACAAAACAAAAAAAAATGACAACCATAAATATTGTCTGTGTAACGTGAATTAGAGAGGAGCGGATCCATCTGCAAGCTTTTATTACAGTTTTTTACAGACGCTAGGACACATTTCTCAATACTTTGGTCACTTTTGCAAAACTCTTCACACAGTGAGCACAACAGAAGTCTATGTGGGCTAAACTGAGGATCAATTATCATTGTTTTGGCACAAAATGCATTCAATGACTACATCTCTCAAATTTCATGAATTCTTTTCTCACTCAGACACAACAACTGCCAAAAATCTTTGTAGGTACAGGACATTTTGCACGTGCTTACATACTGTTTTCAAAACTGTTAAACTTGTGTTCAAAACAATAACATAATGCAAAACTGAATAAGACAGCAATATTTTATTGAAACATATTTTAAATCTTAAAATGCAGTTTAACCAGCCACAGCTGATTCTCATTGTAGATTAACATCTACACAGGTGTTACTCTTTCAATTTCATTACAAAAGGAGACAACTGCTGAATAGGTTTGTATTGTGATGTAAACATGGACCCAGCCAGAAATAGAGAAGTGGCTGAAAGAGGAAGAAGAGTGGCTGGGAGGGGGCGAGGAATACGTATGCGTGGTGGAAGAAGAATAAGAGGAAGATCAAGAGCTGTAGTCTCAGATGAGATCAGAGCTACTGTAATTGATCATGTAGTAAATCATGGTCTCTCAATGAGAGAGGCTGGTCAGAGAGTGCAGCCAAATCTGCAACGCTCTACAGTGGCATCTATTGTTAGAGTTTTCCGGCAAACCAACAGGTAACTTGTATTCTGCAAGGGCATTTGACTCAGTTGCACATTTCAGAAGTAAATAAACTTTTGTGTAATTGTTTTTGCATTTCTGCTTAGGACTCAACGGTTACCTCACACAGGAGGGAGAGGAAGGATGTTCACTGATGTGCAGGAAACTGCCATTGTTGATATGGTCATCAGAAACAATGGGATAAAACTCACTCAGATTAGACACAGAGTCTTGGCAGACAATGTTACTTTTGCAAATATTCACAGTGTAAGCATAACAACAATTTCTAGAGTCCTTAAAAAACATCAGGTCAGGATGAAACAGTTGTACACTGTGCCTTTTGAGAGGAACTCTGAACATGTCAAGCAACTCAGGAACCGATATGTCCAGGTAAGATCACAATAAAATACAGAACTGTTTTTGAACAAAACCAAACACACACAAAGACGATTTTTACAAATTTACTACTGTAACAGCTTATGTTGCCTTGTGAATTTATTTTAGAGAGTCATGGAGATTGAAGGCAGGCAAACACACCACATTTTCATCTTTGTTGATGAGGCAGGTTTCAACTTGGCCAAAACACGGCGACGAGGGAGGAATGTGATTGGGAAGAGAGCCACAGTGAATGTCCCGGGCCAGAGGGGTGCCAACATCACAATGTGCGCAGCAATATCCACTGATGGACTGCTGTTACACAGACCACTAATTGGGCCATACAACACTGAACGGCTCCTTGCGTTCCTGCATGATCTCTATG
Source organism: Labeo catla (assembly GCA_012976165.1). NCBI lineage: Eukaryota > Metazoa > Chordata > Actinopteri > Cypriniformes > Cyprinidae > Labeo > Labeo catla. Next base: position 691,122 of record VONZ01000328.1, on the reverse strand, counting down.
GAAGGGTTGTGCTAGGTGAGGAAAGGGATGCGGAGAGAAGGAATCAGCCAACATTTATAATTGTATGGGACAATGTGGCATTTCACCACTCCCATGCAGTCACCGAGTGGTTTGCGGCCCATCCCAGAATGGAGTCACTTTTCCTCCCACCTTACTCTCCATTCCTCAACCCTATAGAGGAATTCTTTTCCTCATGGCGGTGGAAGGTTTACGACCATCATCCACATGATCAAATGTCCCTCCTGGATGCAATGAATGCTGGATGCCTGGACATATCAGCAGAAGATTGCCAGGGATGGATCAGGCATGCCAGAAGATTCTTTCCTAGGTGTATTGCCCTAGATGACATAAGATGTGATGTGGATGAGAACCTGTGGCCAAATGGAGAAGACCGAGTAGATTAGCATTACTATTGTATCTGTATCAGTGCGTGGTGTGTATACAAATTCTTGTATTTTGGAATTTACTTAGTGCAAAAAAAAAATAAATAAATAAACAACATAAAATATTGACGAATTCTGCATCATGTCTGATTCATTCCAGTAACATATATTGCAGTTATAAACAATATATATTGCAATTATAAACAGAGATGTGTCCTTGTTTTACACAAGAAAACACTGTGTCATGCTACATGTTGTTAGTGTTTTTTAGGTCATTGTTTTGTGGGTGACAAAGTGTGTTTGTCAGCTGTCAACCTTTGCTAGTGTTCTGGAAGAATGAGTTTATTTGAGACCTGAATAAAGTGTTTTGGTAGTTGTAGTGCATTTTGAATGTGAAATGAACTGCTTTGCCAAGCTGAAAGTCGGTTAGGAGAATTGTGTGAAGAGTTTTGCAAAAGTGACCTAAGTATTGAGAAATGTGTCCTAGCGTCTGTAAAAAACTGTAACTGGAGGAGACAAAGACATAGTCGAACAGGCAGGGTCAGAACAGTAGCAAACAGGTATAACAAAGGCGAGGCGTGGGGATAGTCCGTGTAGCAGGCGTGGGTCAATCAACGGCGAACATAATCCATAACGGGAGCGAGACGAGGGAATAATCCGTGAAATGAGCGAGAAGTCCGTAGGCAGGCGGCGAGACAGACCAGAAGAGATGGCCAGGCGAGAAAGCTATACACAGGGAACAAGGGAACTAGGAACTAGAAAAACAACGATAACAATGATAATCACAATACCCCGTGAGATACAGGGGGAAAGTCCGGGGCTTTTATAGCAGGCCGGATTGGTCACAGGTGCTGACCCAATCAGCGCGTTGGATGACGGGGAATGTAGTCCAGGGTGTAGTGCAACAGTCTGAGCATTATGACAGGGTGAGAGTGACATCTGGTGGTGAGCGGACCACAGGTCACCGACCAGATTCATGACAGTCTGTTATATTTGGGTAGAACTGAAACAGGACAATCAATGCAGTTTTTGTAAAGCCATCAACTGTTAGTATTTTGACAGTCACTGTGCTATGATTGACTATATGTTTCTGTTGGATAGAAACTAGTGGTAATGTTTTGACTGAATGACTCATTTTTGAATCAGGTTTGCTGTCTTTTGATAGAGTTGGTATATGTAGAAAAAGGTATTCAGCATTTTGAAATGTAGAGTTTGTATTTATTTACAAAACATGGTTTTGGCCAGAAAATGAACAATTTGGCTAATTATGTGATGTAGGTGTGTTGCTGTGTTAAGAGTTTAGAAAAAGTACTTCAAGTATTGGTAAATGCTTGTTAGCAATTGAAAAAAACTGTAAATGACAATAATGTGTAACAGTAAGGGGGTGTCACACCCCTGTGGACTGTTTTGTTGGTTTTGCCCTCTTGTGCCCTTATTTGGTCTTTCCTGTTCCGTTTCTTGTTATGTCTCATTTGTTAATCACTTACACCTGTCCTTGTCTCATTAGCTGTCTTATATAAGTTTGATTCAGTTCCTTGTTTCTTGTACATTGGTAATGTTGGTTTCGGTCGTGTTGGTGTGTGGTTTCCCTGCTGTTCCTGTTTTTGGATTATTCTATTAAAGCACGTTTTGTATTATTTCCTCGTCCCCTGCAACTCCTTCCCGCACACAACCCTGACGGGGGAAGCCTGACTATGATATGAAGATTCACTTTTTTTGTACACTGTGATGATTCTGTGTAATTTGCTGCATGTTGTGAATATTACTGCATGCGTCTTTAATGCATCTTTCCCTTTCTTTCCTTTAAAGCATTAGTTGCAGTAAATGAGGAGATTATTATTAGGTTTTATTTGTAATCTGATATCATGTTGCTTTATTTTGTGACATCAGAGCTCAAATGAAACTGAAATGGCTGCTTTAAACTGTGGACTGTTTATCTAATATAATTTTAACAGATCGGATAGATGCTTTCAACCAAAACGCAGGTGTTTCCTGCTGATTCTGTCAGAATCAAACCTCTGAGCGCTTGACTGAACTGTTAAAATAACCCTATGGTTTTTTCTTCTCTAGCACACATTTAATGAGAAATCAAAGTGATAATCAATGTATTATGTATACACAAATTGCTAATTATGAAACAAGCTCCCCTCTTCAGCACAATGGTAACTACAAAACTCCATCATAACAGAAACTCTACTAAATCCCCACATATAACATCAAAAACAACAAATCTTTCTCAGACCTTTCTTGTACCATGAAAAAGAATACTTGAATACTTAAATATTAACATTTACTCTTCTGATCCAGTCTCTTGAAAAGCATGAACTAGTCCACTGCCCAACAAATAAAAAAGACAACAATTTTATTTATTCCCATATGTATATGTATTCCCAACAGAAATGGGTTAGGTAAACTTTGTTTACACATTTTAGTAAAAGGAATGCAATGAAAGTTGCAATAAAAAAGAACTGTGTTCCATAACCTTTTTTATGAAACAATCAAGCAACAGAAACAAGTTCTTAGTAATTCAATTTACTGTACAAGTAGGAAATGTTTTCTAAATTCCCTGAAAGATCTGCAATTTGTGGGCCCTTTTCCTCAAATCAAATTAAAAATAAACATCCGAAGTGGGTGCTTGCACACAGCTTAAGGAATGAACGTATTTGCAATGCCTTGTGAATGATATTTTATAATTTCAAATATACAACTGTGCAACCTTTAAGTAATCTTTAAGTATTGTTATTTATCCTCTATTGTTCTTTATCCTGTGTTGTGTGGTGTTTCTGTTTAATTTATGCTTGTTTGAATTTTATTCATGTCAGTCTTTTATTTTAAAAATCTTGTTTCTTGTTGTTCAAATCATGTCTTTTTTCACTGACCATTCCCTGATTGAGTCTGGTTTTGACTTGATGTATTATTACGTCTGTGTATTCCTTTTTTGTTTACTTTATTTATTGTTGCAGTCGTGTTTTGCAAATCAATGCAAGTGAATCCAAACTTGCTTGGGCTGTTGTTGTCCTTTTTTTTCTCCCCTTTCTCTCTTCCCTTTTTTTTTAACCGACGATAGCACCGACGTTGCCTATCCCTGGTTTAGATCAACTAAACATCTAGTAGACTTTCCAGTAACCAATGAGCTCCTTTCACAACTCTAGTTCACACGATATGACAATGTTGTCTGAGGCCAAACAAATGTGATCTGGTCCAAGCATTTTGCATCTGCAAATGCAAAGGCATTACATGAAATTGGTTGCGTAAATGACAGTGGCAGAAGGAAAAAAAAAAAAAAAAAGGTTTATTGAATGCAAGTCTTTCTCTCTCAGAAGCTGACAAGCACCCTTGTTTCACATTAACATGCTTTCTTTGTCAGTCCCCAAAAGGATACATGCATATTATACACTGGCAAGGCAAAGACGCTCCATGAACAGTGCCTGTTATTTTAAGACATGTACATGTGGTATGCAGCCAAGATGAGGCATTGTATACAGTGGCACAGCATAACATAAGCAAAATAAGGTTGAAAACAAAGAAATCATTCCTATAAAACACAGAAATAATCCACACCTTTTTATTTTCTTATTTTTTGTAGCTAAAGTATAAACAGGGGTGTAAAAACTACTCAAAAATTATACTAATGTGAAAATACAATTGTACTCAATTTCTGGCCAAAAACATATCTGTGTAAAAATAAAAAATACAGTTACAAACATAGAGGTTTTAGAAATGTTTTTTAAAAGTATAAGTACCCCAGCAATATTAGTAGCCAACAGGAACATGTTTATAGAGTTTTGAGGGCTCTGAACAGGAAGCCCTGGGGGTCCCCCTCAGTAGAAATTCCCATTAGTGGAAATTGCATTGTCCCATGGGACCCCCGTGGTTTGCATGTTGCCTAAACACGCTACTGGTACACTGTAAAAAAAGTTATGTAATTTTAACTGTAAAATATTGTGATCTAACCAAACATTTAATGTAATTTTACAGCAAAATTCTGTTAACTGTACAGCTTTTAGAAGTAAAATCTACATATCATTTCTCAAAAACTGCAAACTGATATTCCCAGAATACCCTGCATGAAACTCAAGATTTGAAGGTATTTTGTTTAAATAATCATGTTTCTTAATAGCTTTTTGTTATCATTTATGTACATTTGGGTTTTATGGTTCATCTTCTGTTGTTAAATGAAAGTTTATTGCATTATTTTAGTGTTTTACTATCTTCACTGAAGTGAACAGCTTGTTGTATGTAGAGAATTATGAGAGAGAGAGACAGTCTGAGCAAGTGTGATTACCTGCATCTGATACAGCATTCATTCATTCACTCAGTCTCATATTCATAATAAAACACCAGTTTGAATGTCCCCTAAAGAAAGACAGATCTTTGTTGTAGGATCCTTTCAGCTTTTAAAAGGATTTCCCATGATAACGCTGGTCAATGCATTTGTTCGCTGCATCATACAAGGTGTTGCTGAAAGTAAAAATATGTCTTTAATTACAACTTCAGTCTCTTTTAAATAAAAAAAGATTAATATTTCGAGGACCAGAAGTAAAAGTTGTTTGTTTGTGTGTATGTAGGCCTATGTATGTATGAATGAATGAATGAATGAATGAATGACAATAAATGATGCAAAACCTACAAGTATCTCAAAGTTGTTGTTTTTTTTGTTTTTTGTTTTTTTTTGTTTATTTGATTATTACCAATTTAACACCTAAGTGAAGTAGGGGCAGATGCAGGAAGGGTTTGGTTAAGGTTATTACTAGCCTAAAAATGGTTTCTTTTTTTTAATACCAGTGTCTTCATGTTTTGGATAGTATAGAACATTAATGCTATAGCCTTAGTGCAAATCATATTACACTGTAGGGCAGCTGGAGAAAGGCAGGCTGTAGAGACAATTTCACTGAAAAGAAAGGTAAAATAAATGTTGGGTTTGGAGTTTTGATCAAATGAACATTGCTTCTTCTTGTGGGTTTTTGGCTAGTAACTCAAAGGCACCAGTCACTGTGTCTACTTCGACTACTGGGGGAAAGGAACCAAAGTCACCGTTTCTTCAGGTAAGATATTGTTGTTGTTTTCTACAATTCCGTTTTTATTCATTTTTGAGGATCAGGTAAGTGTTCTTGCCACAAAATATCATTCAGATGTATTTACAATTTTTAACTTTGCTAACTGTGGAAAGGGGACGCCAGTAATCGTAAACAACATCGACTAAAACTGTCAGGTTTAAAGAAAGTGCGCATTAAAATGTCTCAAAAACTAGTCGCTTTAATAACGTAGGCCTACGGCAAGACGGTGTAGATGTACTATTAAGGTTATGGTATGGCTGTTATCGTAAATCTTCTCGTTGTGACGGTGCCTTTGACTACTGGGGAAAGGGAACAACGGTGACTGTAACATCAGGTAAGAAGTTATATTTTTGTTTAGTTAGATTCAAACAATAAAAAATGCATGTTTAGTAACAGACTTTTTAGGCCACTAGTTCCTAAAAAAAAAAAAAAAAGAGCGAGAAAACAAAAATCATACACAACGTTGCAATTAATTATGATAAAATAGGATTGTAGCTGGGTTGCTAAATAGTGTTTTTGTGCACTGAAGAAATTAAAAGTATCACTGTGACTACGCTGCCTTTGATTACTGGGGGAAAGGCACATCGGTCACAGTGACATCTGGTAAGAAATAGCATTTAAATCTTTCATAAACTTTGCCATGTTTTAAATACAATAGTAAAACTAAATGTAGCCTGTAGACCGCTTGACCATTTTGCAAGAATAAACCTTAGACCGAATCAAAATAATAAGTAGTCAAATTTGTGGGTTAGGATAATAAATTAAAATGGCTTGTCATACGAGCGCATTTTTTTGTACAATATCCATGGGTAAAACTGTCAGTGTGACGATGCTTTTGGCTACTGGGGGAAAGGAACCATGGTCACTGTCTCCTCAGGTAAGAAAAACTTACTAAAACAAAATCTGATTTAGTACGAAAAAGTGTGACAGGTAATTTGTCGAAAGGCACGTCGGTCACAGTGACATCTTTTAAGAAGTAAAATTTAAATCTTTCATTAACGCTGACATATGGTTTAATCATAAAAGTTAAACAAAATGTACATACCGCTGGTCCGTTTTGCAAGAATAAACCTTAGACTGAATTAAAAGGATAACAGGTCGAATTTGTGGGTTAGGAATGACTTGTCATACGAGCGTACACAATAGCTATTTTTGTACAATATCGATGAGTAAAACTGTCAGTGTGACTATGCTTTTGACTACTGGGGGAAAGGAACCACGGTCACTGTCTCGTCAGGTAAGAAAAACTTACTAAAACAAAATCTGATTTAGTACAAAAAAGTGTGACAGGTAATTTGTCGAAAGGCACGTCGGTCACAGTGACATCTTTTAAGAAGTGAAATTTAAATGTTTCATAAACGTTGACATGTTTTAAATATAATAGTAAAACTAAATTTTTAGACCGCTTGTCCGTTTTGTAAGAATAAACCTTAGACTGAATTAAAAGGGGTAAACAGTCGAATTTTTGGATTAGGATAATAACTTAAAATGACTTGTCATACGAGCGTGTACAATAGCTATTTTTGTACAATATCCATGAGTAAAACTGTCAGTGTGACAATGCTTTTGACTACTGGGGAAAAGGAACCACGGTCACTGTCTCCTCAGGTAAGAAAAACTTACTAAAACAAAATCTGATTTAGTACAAAAAAGTGTGACAGGTAATTTGTCAAAAAGCTGTTTTTACATTTAAGCAAAATTTGAATGGCGTTTTACTCTACGATTAAGAAAAATAAAGTCGGGCATGTCTTTAGAGTTCTGCTAGAAACGCAAAGATTCACATTAAATATAAATAATCACATTTTAAAATAATTTTATGTGTACACGCGTTCAGATAAAACAAATCTGCCGCAGGTCATTTAACAGTCTGAGCGTTGCATTTTTATATTGCGCCGTAACATTAAAAGAATATTGTGTAACTGGGCTTTCGACTACTGGGGAAGCGGCACCAAAGTCACCGTAACAAACAGTAAGATTTTATTATTAATTTGCAATGAAAGTTTTATCGTAAAATAAGACAACATGTTACAGAAATGTGTTAGCCTATTATGTACAGTTTTCTCATTATGTCTCAAGAGTTGTCTATTAATTGTTGAATAGTTATTTCATTAGAAAATGTAAAAGACTATATAATTTTATAACATTGTTTCGTTGTATAGCTGCTGTAATTGTTAGACGAATTGTTAGTCTTAATTTGTGCAAATATTATAAGCTGATAACAGCTAAATATGACTAAATAACTAGACTGCAATGTGTCTCTTGCGTTTAAACTTTTTACACCGATACGGCCACAAGTCTTATACTTTCAAATAACAAATTCAATTCCGATGTTACTAAAAAAAAAAAAAAAAATACAATTTGCAATTACAAATTGACTTAATTATCCCTTTTCGTATTATTCCACAGTTCAAGTTACAATATTGCTATTAATTTAAATTCTCGAAAATTTGGGATTGTTTTCATTTGTTTGTTTGGTTCACACTTTATTTTAAGAATTAATTATCGCTATTAACAAACTATTAACTACGACTTATAAATAATTATATTCCTAATTCCTTATTCATGGTCGTTGAAAATATGTGCTTTATAAGTACTAATAAATAGACAATATGTTAATAATAGGCATGCTAAGCAACTTTAATAGTGAGATTTGGTTCCTATACTAAAGTGTTACCTGTTTGTTTTAATTTACACATACGTTATGTCAGCTGATTAATTTGAAACTAATTGAAAAGTAATCCTGTCTTCAAAAATTCCAGTATTAAATTAGTTTAGATATATAACTCTTTATTCATTACAACATTCAAGAAAACAATATTTCACCTCGCGAGATTTTGTGTTTTATTATGAGGCTCATCGAAATACTTGATTTAGTCATTCGCAGCGTTCAAAACTATAAAATGTGTCCAGGGCAGCAGCAACTTTTTTTTCATCCGGGAAATCTCCGGCCTTCACAGTTTCACTAAATATTTAATATACATGTAGTACATATATATTTGTTTTGTAGCTTGCGTGCAGCACAACATACTTAGATTAGCATCCCTGCTAAATTATGAACCAGATGCGAAGTGACCATACTCTGCGGTGTCGTTCTTCTCGCGTAAAACCAGTTGAAATCCATCATTTTGTTTTATTTTATAGTCTATTAAATAAAATTTATTTTTTCTTATATTTTATTCATTAATTCAACCATCCAGTCATTCATTTGAGATGTAGCCTAGCTCTCTAATCGGTCTAATAGTGTTGCATATGTACATTAGGTTGTAGAAGTCTAAGAACGATGTAATGTCTTTACAGCTCAACCATCTGCGCCCAAGTCAATCTTCCCCATGTCTCAGTGTACTTCTGATTCTGATGGGTTCCTCACCATCGGCTGCTTGACAAGAGGTTTCTCACCTGCGGACTCGGTTACTTTCAAATGGAAGGATCCTGCTGACAAAGAGTTGAGTGATTTCGTGCAGTATCCGGCGTTCGGACGGGATGGAGACTTTACCAAAATCAGCCATATGCGCGTAAGAAAAAGCGAATGGGATCCTAAAAAAATTTACAAATGCGAAGCCTCAAATTCTCAAGGCACAGTATATTCAACTCTTTCTCCACCATGTAAGTTACATTTATTTATTTACAATTATAACATTTTACATTAGCTACTTCATGTGTCTCTCTATATTATCATGCTGTTGGATTAAGAGTATGTTGTTGTTTCCTTGTGGAGACTCATGTATGGAAGAGAATCATGAATGGAAATTGTAACACACTTTTCAGATTATTTAACCAGTGAATCTGCTGTTATGTCTGTGGATGTCACGCAGTTGTCCTTTATAAAACTCTGATGTCAGTCAATGTTTACACAAGCTGAGAACAGAAAGGCTACAAATATAGCGAGTCTAAAAATGCTAGAACAGAAAAGCGTATATATATATATATATATATATATATATATATATATATATGATGTATGTACACACAACATTTAACATTGACGTTCAAACTCAACTGCAAGAGCATCTTATTTGCTTGCTTAAAAATGCATGTTGCATTTTCTTTTGCTTTTCATGTCCTTTCCTCTCTGCTTTGTCCTGTATGTTGCCAGCCCCACCGCCAGATCAGCGTGCATCTGTGTACATGACAGTACCTACAAAAATGGAGTTAGACAATGGAACAGCAACCTTCATGTGTGTAGCCCAGCGGTTTTCGCCTAAAGCATGCGCGTTTAAGTGGTTTCATGATGATAAAGATGTGATGCGTAAGATAGACCAATATGACAAAAGTGAGAAGAATGGCGCAGTAACCGAATATAGCGCCACAAGCATTTTGCAAATCTCTGCCGAAGAATGGAAGCCAAACAGCAAAATTAAGTGCCGGTTCGAGCACAAGGCGGGAAATGAAGAACGGCTGGCTGAACATACAGGTATGTTTTCTCTTGAGAACTGTGAATGTTTTAAAAATAGCAGTGTTTCTTTTATGTATTTATTTTTTGTTCTGTTTTTTTTTTTCGTATTATGTTCACGTCTCCCCAAATCTGTCTGCTTTTTGTACCCAGATACCTGCGTCGACAGTTATGATATAGATCAGGATATAGTGCCTCCCTCTCCTGAAGACATGCTGAAAAAGAGAGTAGGATTGCTGAAGTGCAAAGCTTCAGCAGAAAATGCAGGATTTACGAAAATAACAATAAAAGCAAATAATAACATCATCGCTAACAATTCAGGCGACGAATATTTCCAGAACAGAAAAACTGTGGAACTTGATGCACCTATAGGCTATGAAGAATGGAGCAACGGCACTGAATTTACATGCAGCATTGAACACCGCGAGCTAGCAGAGCCCAAGGAGAAAACGTTCAGCAGAGAAAATGGTACGGGTTTTTCTTTTCGTAAAACATCATGCAGTTCATGCTTTCACAAGGTCTCTTGATTTACATGTTGATATAGAGTTTAACAAAATAATAATAATAATAATAAGAGAATGACTCATGACTCAGTCTGGTCTTAACTGTGATCTTGTATTACTAGGTAAAGAACCCAAACAACCCACTGTTTTCATAATAGCACCCCCAGAGCACAAACAGGGAGAACCTGTGACCCTGACATGTTATGTGAAGGACTTCTACCCCAAAGAGGTGTTTGTGTCTTGGCTTGTTGATGATGAACCTCTGCCTGCTGAGTACAGTTACAGCACTAGCCAGCCAATTAAGAATGGTCAAAACTTCTCAGTCTACAGTCAGCTAACAGTTGATTATTCTGAGTGGAAGAGAGGTGCAGTGTTCAGTTGTGTTGTGTACCACGAAGGCATTGATGACCATATGCGCGTACTGGCTAGATCAATTGATGATAATATGGAGAAGCCAGGTGTAATTAATCTAAGTATGAATACCCCTGCATCTTGCAAGGACTAAAGCATTGTGTACGTGGTGTCTTCCTGTTATGCCTGTTAAGTGTTCATCTTGTTTTCTTTTTCTTTTGGTTTTTGAATTGCATGTCCATATTTGTAATTGTGTTGGTCTTTAATGTTTGTGGCTTCTTGCTTTTTTGAGATATTTTCATGCACGTTACATTAGGAAAAGATTAATAAAAAAGAAACAAAGCATAATTCCTGTGCATTCAATTTATGCTGTTATACCAGTTTCATATTTTTTCTTTTACAGCATATGTGAGCATTAAAGATCACAAACATCATAAAATAACGTCACTCATATCATATATATTTATTTACTGAATGACAAGAAATTTACTCAAAAAAAAAACAAAACAAAACATTAAACCGGTTAAAATATGAAAAATGGAAAAATACTAATCAAAGCATTTTGAAAGCAATTACAAATAAAAACGACATTTGAAAATATATAAAAGCTAAATATATAACTTAAAATGTCATTAAAGCTATACCATTAGCTGGCACATAAAATGCTTAATAATGAAAGGAAATGTTTGTCAGTGTGTGTGTGTGTGCATATTGTATGTCATTTGTCCTGTTTGATATTATAATCGCCTAAACACATAATGCTCTCCATAACAGTTCAGTTATTAGAGATTGATAATTCACAGCAGTTCATCTACAGCATGCCAAGACACATTCATCTGACTTGTTTGGGGTTGTCAGGGTCACCTTTCTTCACTCATATTCCTGTCGTGCTTTAATTATGTAGTAAACGTGCTACATGATTATCAAAAGAAAAAATGGCAGATAAAAATACTCAAATTTCACAAACAGTATCAAGGTTCACAATATCATAACTGATTTCCTTTACTCTTTATTCTTGCCCTCAGTCCACCTGTCTAATTTTAGATGAGGATGGGCAGGTGAAGTGATTAAATTATAAATCATTAAATGAAATTAATCATAATTATAAGAGAACATGTTTGCGCTGGACAGTGGCGTTGTTGTCCTGTAGGTCATGCAGATGTGTTCTTGTCTGTTCCTGCAGCATGTTTGGTGTGGATAGAGCATCCCCTGTATGAAGCCACTGATACAGATGATAGTGGCATTGCAAACACCGCTGTAACCTTTGTTTTCCTGTTCCTCATCACCTTGTTCTACAGCATAGGGGCTACTTTTGTTAAGGTATACAATGTTTTGATTTTCTAGTTAATTGTTAGTTTAGGATAAACATCAGTCTAGATTTTATAAAAGCATTTTAAAGCCAATTGTTTAGATATTTGGGGAGAGAGAAAAACACATATAAAGTCAAACCAAAAATTATTCAGACACCAGGTATAATTTATTATATTTTTAATTTACTAGTGGGTGAAGGACACTATTGTTCATTTATGTAAGTGAAGACAGCAAAAAAAAAAGCAAACTGTGACATATAATACCCAAAAATGATTCATACAGTGGACTACCAGTAAAACTGATAAAACATTTTGGGACCAAAAATTATTCAGACACTTTGGCCTGACCATGTTTTTCTTTGATTGCTAATGCAACTGAACAAAATTAAGTATTGCTTGGTAATTGGTCAACAAAGTATTGATAGTTGTGTACATATTAACAGTTGTCTGAATTTTTGGTTGAGTGTAATCCATTACATTCCTTTCTATCAAAGTTATCTGACATTATCAAGATGAATTTGTTCTGACACAGTTTAACTCTGAGCATTTGTCATGTTTTATTACCATTTTCTAAACTATCGTGAATAAACTGTGATAATGTGAGAAATGTTGAAAATGTCTGAATAAATTTTGGTTTGACTGTATTTAACTTTGACATATATTTAACATGTTAAACTAAAGATGTTTTTCTTGCTCTAATTGGTGTCAAATTATGCTTTCAGGTGAAATGAATGATCCTTTCAAGGACACGCAAGACTTCTCAGAAAAACAGCTCTATTCTTTTTTTTTCTATCTTGTACATATGTGATTGTGATGTTTGTTTTTACTTCAATAAAAGAAAGAAACCAATTGATTGCTTACGTATTTTTTTCTCTCAAGTTTACAGCATTTTATCTCAAGGAAAAAATCTGATTTGCATGATAAACTCTACATGTTTATACAAACTACATAAGGACTAACATTTTTAATACAGAGAGGTATTTAAAAGCCCTTTTTAAATATTTCACTAATTTCTGAAAGTGATAATTTTCTTAAACCAAATAATTAATTTTCTTCAAATCTTCCAGACTTTGTACTTTGCGAGACTGAAGCACAGCCTTTTCTAGCTGTGAATATTTGTGAGCGTAAATGTTTCATGCTGTGAACTAAAGTATATAAAAAATTAAACTGCATAACAAGTGAGTCATTTTATGCAAATGGCAAGGTGTCTCTCCTGTGCAGATGTCTTCAACCATGTCTCAGAGATGCAGATGGTTTTCAGTTCTGCTTTTGGTGTCTATTTCGGCTTGACTGTTATCTAACGCTTCCACCTGCTATTTGCTATGTTCTCTGAAGCGTGTTTCTGATTTCCTCTTCTGTCCATCTTTGTTTCAGTATCTACAGCATTAAAAAACCACTCATGATGTAAATAACCACCAGGCTGAAACATCAACAGCATTAATTTGCATGTTTACTTTAATGTATTGAATAAGCATTTTCATAAACTTTATACCACACTGCTTAAATTTACTGATTTTTCATATCTATTTTAATAGCAATACGTGTCAATAAGCCTAATATTGCTCTGCTGAGTAGAAAGGACGGTGACAGGATTGTGTTGGAGTGCCAGCTGAATGATTATTTCCCAGATAAACTTAATGTACAATGGCTTGAGGGTGATAAATCTGTCAAAGGTCAAATTGATAAAAAGTTTCAGAACACTGATAAAGGCGAGAAAAACTACACTTACATAAGTCAGCTACCTATCAGTGCCCCATTTGAAGACAAAAATTACACTTGTAAAGCTACCTTCAACTCTGAAGAGTTCAAGAAAGAATATAAAACGTGCAAGGGTAAGTTGAGCATAATAATAATAATAAAAAAATAATTATATACAAGTTTCAAAACCTAATGTGTGGCTCATAGATGCTTGATAGTATAATTATTGTATTAGCATCATCACATCTAATTTTCAGCTGAATGAAAAGATAACTTTATTTATTTCACTCTGTACAGCACAGTCTTTGTTCAAACCTTCAGTCCAAATAAAGAGATCCCATCTCAGAGACATTATACAGGAGAGTAAGGTCACAATTTCCTGTGTTGTTGAAGCACCAGACGACACTAAAGTGTCATGGTTGACAGACAATGTAAGCAAAACAACCACCAAAGAAGTCAAAGACCCATCCAATAACATTGTGAGCAACTTGACTTTATCCAAAGATGAGTGGTTGACTCTTAAGACCATTGTTTGTATCGCTAAACATCCATGTTTCCCAGACGTGAGGAATGAAATCTCAGCTGGTAAGTGGTTTCTTTTGAACTGATCTGCTTTCATCAATGCACTAGATGACAATTTATCTTCTAAAACTCACATATCACATGATAAAGTGTATTTTTGTTCTTCAGGTTATATAAAGAAAGATCCTGTAGTGGTGATCAGGAGGACTTTGATGAAATCAGCACAGGCAGACAGTGCTGTGCTGGAGTGTGTTGTAAATGATCTTCCCTCTGGTGAGGTCTGCATCACCTTCCAGGCCAATAATATTGATATCTCAGATTTAAGTTGTGTGGATTGGGCCCCTTCTGAAAATATTTGGTACTTGACCACACATTTTACAATACCTATTGAGCACCAGAAGAATGGAAAAGTCTTTACCTGTAAAGTTCATAGGCTCTTCAAATCCTGGACATCCCAATCTACTGGAAACATTTTTGGTGAGGAATAAACATTTCAGCAGTACCACATTAACTAGTCTGGGCACAGTAACTTATGTAATGTATTTAATTTTATTAATGACGTATTATGTTTTTTTCACTGAACATCTGCCGCATTTGTTTTCCTCAGGTGATGCTACCATAGAGCTCTCTGTTGTTCACAGTGTGGATCAATCTAGTTCAGACTCACAGAAGCTGCTGTGTTCAGTGACGGGACTCGACCCAAAGATCAAGTGGCTTTCACAATCTAGGGAGAAACCTGGCAGCGCTTCAGATGTTACAGTGATGGAAGATGGACGTGTGAAAGCGTACAGTGAGATACTGGTGCCACAGCAAGAGTGGACTCCAGGGGTCACTTACACCTGTCAGGCTACTAGCAGACACAGTGGAAAAACTGTTGACAAAAGCACCAGTGTTTGCACAGGTAAACATACCAAATGTGACAGGAACCCAGTTGTTGTGCTGTCAGAGGTCAAGTAATAATCTGAACAGTATTCCAGATGATTTTTTTTTTTTTCAGACATAAGATCTGGTTTGTGGCATGACACAGTAGTTTGGTGTGGTTCTGAGTTTCAGCTGAATGTAAAGCTAACTTTATTCATTTCATCCTTACAGCACAGTCTTTGTTCAAACCTTCCATCCAAATAAAGAGATCCCATCTCAGAGACATTATACAGGAGAGTAAGGTCACAGTTTCCTGTGTCGTTGAAGCACCAGACAACACTAAGGTGTCATGGTTGACAGACAATGTAAGAAAACCAGCCACCAAAGAAGTCAAAGACCCATCCAATAACATTGTGAGCAACTTGACTTTGTCCAGCAGTGATTGGTTGACATTAGGGACCATTGTTTGTATCACTACACATCCATGTTTCCCAGACGTGAGGAATGAAATCCCAGCTGGTAAGTGGTTTCTTTTGAAATGATCTGCTTTCATTAATGCACTTGATGACAATTTAGCTTCAAAACTCACATATCACATGATAAAGTGTATTTTTGTTCTTCAGGTTATATAAAGAAAGATCCTGTAGTGGTGATCAGGAGGACTTTGATGAAATCAGCACAGGCATACAGTGCTGTGCTGGAGTGTGTTGTAAATGATCTTCCCTCTGGTGAGGTCTGCATCAACTTCCAGGCCAATAATATTGATATCTCAGATTTAAGTTGTGTGGATTGGGCCCCTTCTGAAAATATTTGGTACTTGACCACACATTTTACAATACCTATTGAGCACCAGAAGAATGGAAAAGTCTTTACCTGTAAAGTTCATAGGCTCTTCAAATCCTGGACATCCCAATCTACTGGAAACATTTTTGGTGAGGAATAAACATTTCAGCAGTACCACATTAACTATTCTGGGGACAGTAACTGATGTAATGTATTTAATTTTATTAATGACGTATTATGTTTTTTTCACTGAACATCTGCCGCATTTGTTTTCCTCAGGTGATGCTACCATAGAGCTCTCTGTTGTTCACAGTGTGGGTCAATCTAGTTCAGACTCACAGAAGCTGCTGTGTTCAGTGACGGGACTCGACCCAAAGATCAAGTGGCTTTCACAATCTAGGGAGAAACCTGGCAGCGCTTCAGATGTTACAGTGATGGAAGATGGACGTGTGAAAGCGTACAGTGAGATACTGGTGCCACAGCAAGAGTGGACTCCAGGGGTCACTTACACCTGTCAGGCTACTAGCAGACACAGTGGAAAAACTGTTGACAAAAGCACCAGTGTTTGCACAGGTAAACATACCAAATGTGACAGGAACCCAGTTGTTGTGCTGTCAGAGGTCAAGTAATAATCTGAACAGTATTCCAGATGATTTTTTTTTTTTTCAGACATAAGATCTGGTTTGTGGCATGACACAGTAGTTTGGTGTGGTTCTGAGTTTCAGCTGAATGTAAAGCTAACTTTATTCATTTCATCCTTACAGCACAGTCTTTGTTCAAACCTTCCATCCAAATAAAGAGATCCCATCTCAGAGACATTATACAGGAGAGTAAGGTCACAGTTTCCTGTGTCGTTGAAGCACCAGACAACACTAAGGTGTCATGGTTGACAGACAATGTAAGAAAACCAGCCACCAAAGAAGTCAAAGACCCATCCAATAACATTGTGAGCAACTTGACTTTGTCCAGCAGTGATTGGTTGACATTAGGGACCATTGTTTGTATCACTACACATCCATGTTTCCCAGACGTGAGGAATGAAATCCCAGCTGGTAAGTGGTTTCTTTTGAAATGATCTGCTTTCATTAATGCACTTGATGACAATTTAGCTTCAAAACTCACATATCACATGATAAAGTGTATTTTTGTTCTTCAGGTTATATAAAGAAAGATCCTGTAGTGGTGATCAGGAGGACTTTGATGAAATCAGCACAGGCAGACAGTGCTGTGCTGGAGTGTGTTGTAAATGATCTTCCCTCTGGTGAGGTCTGCATCACCTTCCAGGCCAATAATATTGATATCTCAGATTTAAGTTGTGTGGATTGGGCCCCTTCTGAAAATATTTGGTACTTGACCACACATTTTACAATACCTAGTGAGCACCAGAAGAATGGAAACGTCTTTATCTGTAAAGTTCATAGGCTCTTTAAATCCTGGACATCCCAATCTACTGGAAACATTTTTGGTGAGAAATGAACATTTCATCAATGCCACAATAACTAGTCTGGGGACAGTAACTGATGTAATGTTTTGAATTTTATTAATGATGTTTTTGTTCTCCTCAGGTGATGCTACCATAGAGCTCTCTGTTGTTCCCAGTGTGGGTCAATCTAGTTCAGACTCACAGAAACTGCTGTGTTCAGTGACGGGATTCGACCCAAAGATTAAGTGGCTTTCACAATCTAGGGAGAAACATGGCAGCGCTTCTGACGTTACAGTGATGGAAGATGGACGTGTGAAAGCATACAGTGAGATACTGGTGCCACAGCAAGAGTGGAATCAAGGGGTCACTTACACCTGTCAGACTACTAGCAAACACAGTGGGAAAACTGTTGAGAAAACTACCAGTATTTGCACAGGTAAATGTGCCAATTGTGACAGGAACCCCTTGCCCCTCTCTAGTCAACACTGCAATGAGATGCAGATATATGATATTATTATAGTTTATGCAAGAATGTTTGGTTTCTTTCTATACATACACTCTTAAAAACAGGCTGTTTAATGATTATGAAGAACCTTGAACATCCATGGAAACTCTGAAATGCAGAAAAGATTCTTTATAGTGGAAAAAGGTCTTTTAGATTTTTAAATGTTCTTCAAAACGATTCATTTAAGAACTGTTCACTGGATTTTTTACAAATAAAAAAAAACACACAACATGCTTACTATAGTTACTACAAATTAACCATGGTTTTGGTATCCCATAGTTTAACCATGGTATTTGTAATAAAACTGTGGTTTTACAAATGGTAATCAAACCAAAAACACATGGTTACTGCACTTTTACTATAATAAAACCATGGTTAATTTGGGTGACGAACTCCGGTCCTGGAGAGCCGCAATCCTGCAGAGCTCATCTCCAACCCTAATAAAAACTCACCTGCCTGTAGCTTCCTAGTAACCCAGAGATTGTCTTACTATTGGGAGATAAGAGGGTCTGTATTACTTACTACTGGATAATGTGTAACGGTCAACTTGGATCACCTATGCCTTAATAACCAAATCACATTACAGCCTTGATGTCACTGAATTTCAAGTTGTGCGACACTCTAATCGCCATTTAAGGACACCATATGAAGAAGTAAGAAGTGCTGTAAGCTGAATCCCTCCTGCTGCAAAAAGTCAGTGACTTTTTCAATAACGAATATTTGGCGTGCTGTCCGGGGAAGGGCTCCGACCTCAGGAATGGCCCGAACCCAGAGAGCCCCCTAGGTGTAGTGAGAACTCGGAGTGAGGAGATGGAGTGGTGGAGGGATGCTGATAAACCATCAAATGGATTGAGGCAAGTCAACTGTATTTAAATTTGTAGCGTTGATTAGCCTAAGTGAGCTCCTCTTGTGATAATTAGGCTAGGTTAGTCTAAAACAGCGGTGTCCAACCCTGTTCCTGGAGATCGGCTTTCCTTCAGAGTTTAGTTCCAACCCTAATCAAACACACCTGTCTGTAATTATCAAGTGCTCTTGAGATCCTAATTAGCTGCTTCAGGTGTGTTTGGTCAGGGTTGGAGCTCTGCAGGAAAGTCGATCTCCAGGACCAGGGTTGAGCACCCCGGTCTAAAACATGTTGAAGATTAAATAAGCCATTTCCTAACAAAAAAAAAAAAAAACGTATCCTGTTTATTTAGCGTAGGGAAGCCTATCCTTCATTGACATCCATTTAAAAAAAAATAAATAAAAAAAATTTCCCTACTTCCCTGCGCCACAGCATTAGCTTTAGCCGCTACGTTTTTTTGGCTAAAGGTTGCAGGCTTGCCTTCCAATGACTTTGGTAACCCTTCAGACCTTGATTAGCTTGTTCAGGTGTGCTTAATTTGTATTTAAGCAAAACTCTGCAGGGCTGCGACTCTCCAGAACTGACGTTCGTCACCGCTTTTCTATGGCATCATCACTGTAAAAACATCATTCTGAAGGCCTTTTTTTAAGAGTGTATGAGTATGCATGTAATATCTCAACAAATGTGTTTACTGTCCAACAGTGATTGCACCTTACAGCCAGCAGGCAGGGGTTTACTTGCTGGGTCCATCACTCAGAAATGTGAGATCTGCCACCAATGTGAATTTGACATGTTTGGTTGTTGGTCAGAGTGTCAAGTTATTCTCTATCCAGTGGAAAGTGAATGGTGTACTTCATAGTGGCTATAGACAAGATCCTAAAGATCATAACAATGGGACTGAAAGCATTAAAAATATTTTGGAGGTTTCAGTTAAAGAATGGAATACATATGCTGTCTTTACCTGTGAGGTTAAGCATTTGTGCTCTAACGACGGACCACAGAAGAAAACCATCTCAAAAATCCAAGGTGAGCACTCACAGTTCTCAACACTGCTGTTACAGAGAATATTTTCTTATTACTAATTTTTACCTTGTGCCCGCAGATCCCAAACAACCCTCTGTAAAAATCCTCAGTCCCTCAGACAGTGATCTCTCTAGACTCCAAAATGCCAGTCTTCTTTGCTTGATCACTGGTTTCTTCCCATCTGATATCTCTGTGCAGTGGCAACTAAATGGGACAGAACTAGAAGCGTCTCAGTTCAGTAACAGTCCTGTGGTTAATGACACTTCAGGAGGTTTTGCTATGCATAGTACCCTAGTGTTGCCTGCATCAGAGCGGAAGGACGGCGTGTTCTCGTGTGTTGTTTCTCATGAGTCATCCCAAAATCCAATCATTGCCACTATAGAGAACTTGTATGGTGGGTGCCATCAGGAAAAAAATATACCTGATATTTTAAATGGGATTAATCCACTGATTGTATTAATGTTGGTTTCATGTAGTTTTGAAAAACTTTTTTTCCCCTTCTTTTTAGCCTCGGTGATTGAAACTGCTCCATCTGTTATGCTGCTGCAGGGTACTAGTGAGTTAGTGTGCTTGGTATTTGGTTTTAGCCCACCTGCTATCAACATTACCTGGTTGCTGGGTACGACTGAGGTGTTTGCCCACAGGGTCAGCAACCCTGCAAAAGGCCCTGATGGAAAATTTAGCATCCAAAGTTACTTGGATTTCCAACCTTCAGACTGGGCACCTGGTGAGGTGTACACATGCAAGGTCACTCATGTTGCTGGTAACAGGTCACATAACATCTCAAAGACAACAGGTACCCCCCCGATTTCACGTGCTATAACAATTTCATCAAGAAAATAATGAAGCTTTAAATGTTAACTTTTTCTAATGCTTTTTTTACAGCATTATTTGAGGAGGCTATATTTATGAATGAGAACAAACCTGAACCCATTGCACAGGATACGGTTGAAGAGACATGGAATATGGCCTGTGCCTTCCTTGCCCTCTTCCTTATCTCTCTTATCTACGGGTGCACAGTGACTTTGATCAAAGTGAAGCGTACATAAGCAATATTTTTTGTATGTGTGTGTTTGTTTTCTGGATTCCTTTGCTTCTTAGTCCTTCTTTCTTTCCTTTTTATGTCTTTTAGTTTACTTATTTTTGCAAAAATGATATGGTAAATATCTGCTTTTGGCCTTGTGAACATTTGAATATAAATAAATAAACAATCATGACACACTTTTTTTAGCAGTTGATTTATTTTGTCTGTATTGTGCGAATACACATTATAGATTTCTGTCATTTTTACAAATTATACTAGTTCCACTATATCTCAAATTATGTATTGTGTTTAAAATAGTGCTGTCAAATGATTAATCGTGAATAATCGCGTCCAAAATAGATGTTTTTGTTTACATAATATATGTGTGTGTACTGTGTAAATTTATTATATATATATATATATATATACACACATGCGTGTATATATTTAAGACAACTATGTTTAAATATTAAAAATATTTATATAATATTAATTATACAAATATAAATGTATCCATAGAAATACATGGAAATATTTTTTAAATATAAACTGCATGTGTGTACATGTGTATATATATTTTTTATATATATATAAAAAAGTTTATTTTGGATTAATTGCAAGTTTAAAACCTTTTTGTGAAGAAACAATGTGTGTGTGTGTGCATTTATTTGATCAAATATACAGAAAAAAATGTTATATTGTGAAATATTATTACGATGTAAAACAGAGTTCTTCTATTTTAATACACATTCAAAACTGAATTTATTTCTGTGATCATAGCTCAATTTTTGCAGCATCATTACTCTAGTATTCAGTGTCACATGATCCAAATCATTCTAATATACTGGTTTATTTAATCAAATAAACGCGGTCTTGCTGAGCATAAGAGACTTTAAAAAAAACATTACAAGTCTTACTGATCCCAAACTTTTGAGTGGTAAGTGTGTGTATATATACATATCTTTTTTTTGTTGTTGTTTTGAGACTATTTTGATAAATAATGACTAAATACCTGTCTATACAAACTACTGAGGCACAAAAATACAATGCACACAGACTTCAGAATTCACTCACTGCAGTGTTCACTTCGATACAGCAGGTGGCAGTAAGTCTTCATGAAGCCGATGACAAGCGTAGAGAAGAAGAGTTTTAGTTGTGGATGGTGTGAGCTGCTTCCAGACCCTCCATTACTTTGTTAGTCAACCTTTATTTATGATTGTTTTCAAGTGAATATGTTATAATTTCGTTTTGTTGAATACCCAAATAAGAAGCAATATCAGCAGCCGGACGAGGTACAACAAGTTTAGTCGGTATCGGAGCATCGGATGTTCTCTAGTTCGCCGGTTGAAGGTAACGTTACTTTCATTTCAAACATACATCAACATCACGTTTTGTAGCAGTGTATTGTATGGCGAGCTTAACGCTTTAAGTTTAAGGTATAATATCAATGTCAGTAAATTCCTACAGCATAATAAGAAAATAACCCTTACGAAAATTAACCGTGGTTTTACTACAATTAATATTAATAATAATAATAATAAAACATGGTTACTATACTTAAACCATGGTACCTACAAATTAACCACGGTTTTGGTATTGCAACCATAGTTTAACCATGGTATTTGTAGTAAAACTGTGGTTTTACACATGGTAATTATGGCAAAAAAATGGTTACTACTTACTACACTTTTACTATTATAAAACCATGGTTAGCTGTTGTAAGGGCGAGAAGATGTGATGTCCAGTTCCATGACTTTTTGTTAAAAGTTTGAATCGTTTAGAGAGACGGACTTTCCATAATGCCATACATACTACTACTTACCATATATATATATATATATATATATATATATATATGAACTAGGCAGGTAATCTATTCAACAACTGTGTTCTTTTGAAAAATTAATTTGAAACACAAAACAAAATCACAAGCTGATATGACTGATGTCTACATCTTGTTAAAATGTAGACACCAGTCATATCAGCTTGCGATTTTGTTCTGCTGTAATTTGTTAAATATATTGTATGATCTTACAGGTTATTAACGGGACGTCTTGCTCTGCAGTGATGACGTCACTGGTAAGTGCCTCAGCATCTACAGTTATGGTTGATCAGATTGTTCAAAACCAGCCAGATTTGGCAGAATACAAATTGTGTGTCATTTTAGAAATTTTGTCGAAAGTTTTATCTATAACATCATTATACTGTACGGTCCAGCAGTAAAACGTCTGTAGGTGTTACCTGTCTCTCAGGCCTAAGAGATTGTTCTTGTTTGCAGGGGAGCAGCAGTTCCTCCACGACGGAGTATGTCGTACGAGTTCCTAAGTAAGATTTAAAATGAATTTATTTTACTTCACTTCGAAATTCCATCCATAGTGCTGTCCAAGAAAGTGATTTATATTTGATTTCTTGTATTTTCCCCAACAGAAACACCAGTAAGAAATACAACATAATGGCTTTCAATGCTGGTGATAAAGTCAGTTGTTCCACATGGACTCAGGTAAACAGGCATTATATATGGCCATTACTTTATTCCATGCCATATTTTCTATATACGTGATATTTATTCCATGCCATATTATCTATACATGCGATATTTAGGCTCGTATGGAGCGCGACATGAGTAATAGACGTATATATGGTGAGGAGGAGACTCAGGAGGGGGCAGCAGGTAGTGAGTTTGGAAAAAAACAGAGAGAGGAAGCCCGGAGGAAGAAGTATGGAATCATTACAAAGGAGTTCAAGGTGGAGGACCAGCCCTGGATCCTTAAAGTTAATGGCAAAGCAGGAAGAAGGTACATGTTTCTGTCTTTTTTTGACACTCATTTGGTGTTATTTTTGATTGTGTTTAGATGCCCATGCTTGAAATAAAACTTAAAGAGGTCATGAAAAATCTAATTTTCCTTGATGGTGGCATGTGGCATTTGCATATACACTACATAAGAATAGTTATCCATCATCTTACCATAGGCCCCGTCCACTGGTATTTAGTCAAATAACAGCTGACACTTGTTTACACCAAACGTGGGCGTTGTCACGTTGCATCAAAAACAAACATAACTTATTAAAATCACTGATGCTGTTTACACTGAAAACAGAATACAGATGCACATTCAGTTTCTGATAGGTAAATTATGGGGTAATTTTCATTTTTGTGTGAACTATCGCATTATATGCAATATGTCATAAGCTCTCTGCTATCGTACAATAGATTGTATTTCTCAAAGTAATAATAACAATAGTAATACAGCTTATTAAACCTCCAGAATACATAATTCCAGATTATTTACTCACCCCCATGTCATCCAAGATGTCTTTCTGTCTTCAGTTGCAAAGAAATTAAGGTTTTTGAGGAAAATATTTCAGGATTTTTCTCCATATAGTGGACTTCATTGAGGATCAACGGGTTGAAGGGCCAAATTGCAGTTTCAATGCAGCTTCAAAAAGGGGTGGCGAACGTCGGCCCTGGAGAGCCGCAGCCCTGCAGAGTTTTGCTTTAACCCTAATCAAACACACCTGAACAAGCTAATCAAGGTCTGAAGGGTTACTAGGAAGCTACAGACAGGTGAGACAGGTTGGAGCTGAACTCTGCAGAGCTGCGGCTCTCCAGGACCGGAGTTTGCCACCCCTGCTCTATACAATCCCAGCCTAGAAATAAGGGTCTTATCTAGTGAAACAATCTGTCATTTGACATTGAGCTAGTGCAAGATGAGCATTTGTGGTTAAAAAGTGTAAAAAATGTATTTTGACTGAACGACTGATTGTTGCAAGATAAGACCCTTATTCCTCGGCTGGGATCAGCTGAGCCCTTTGAAGCTGCACTGAAACTGCAGTTTGGGCCTTTAAAAAATCATCACATAATTTTAATACTGGAAGTGAACTAATCCTTTAAGAATGTTACAGTAAACCTCTGTTGTACAGATTTATTTTATTTAATTTTTTGCCAGAAATGATTAATTGAATGATTAATTAAAAAGTTTTATGCATTCATTTGATTACTGCTTTTTTTATGCATAAAACATTTGTATTCAATTATAAAATCCAGAAAAAAAATCATAAAGGTGCTTTTATTGTTACAATTTTAATAGATTAAGTTGTTAGTTTTATGAATTCAATTGGTCAGACAGCCTATTTGATGATTTAGTTTTCATTAAATAGTTACAACGGAAAACCCAGAATTTGTGTCGTACGACCCTGCATTAAGACCAATTCACAATGTCTCATATGAGAAGATTTTTGACTTCCATCAGCATTTTATTGAGTGTTTATATGTTGCCTTAAATGAGGACAACACCTTATTAAATCATTGCAATATTGTTCCTCTTTATCACTCAGATTTAAGGGTCTAAAAAAAGGTGGAGTCACAGAGAATGCTTCCTACTACATCTTCACACAGTGTCCTGATGGGGCCTTTGAGGCGTTTCCCGTGCACGCCTGGTACAACTTCACACCGCAGGCCAAACACCGCACGCTCACTGCAGAGGAGGCAGAGGAAGAGTGGGGCAGGTGAGGGCAGGTTGAGTGTTTGTATTTATGAAAACAGCTCTGTTGGTTCTCCTCAGCGGCCAGTTAAATGTAAATGTGTCTCAAGCTCAAACATCACATCTGCTTATTTTTGCTCATACAGGAGAAACAAAGTGGTGAACCACTTCAGTATCATGCTTCAGCGACGTCTCAGAGAACAGGAGCGAGGAGAGGAGGATGAGGAGGAAGGAGAAAAAGGGGGGAAGAAAAAAAAGAAGAAGGGAGGCAAGGGAGGAGACCTGCGCATACATGACCTCGAGGATGATTTGGAAATGAGCAGCGATGAGAGTGATGGCAGCAATGGAGATGGTGAGCAAAGACTCTGAGAGCAAAAGGAGTGTCAAATGCAGGGCTTTCTTACTAAAATGCCTTCTTTCAATGCAGATGACGAAGCCAAGTCAAAAGCTAAAAAGGACAAAGGCCCCAAAGGCAAGGGAAAGAAGAAGAAGAAAAAGGGCAGCGACCTGGAAGGAATCGAGGATAGTGATGATGGTGACTTTGAAGGGCTGGAGGTGGACTACATGTCTGATGAGAGCAGGTGACTGCAGTTACACTCAAATCTTTATCCAAAGTCTCCCTTCATGGTTACTTAAGTCTAATCATCATCATCCTTTATTTGCTCAGTTCTGAAGAAGAGGAGCCAGAGAAGACCAAGCCCAATAAGGGAGAAGATGTACCTAAAGGTTGGTGATTCTTTTTTTTCTCTCTCTTTTTGCAGGAGTGTGCTTTATTCAGTTTTAATATTTGATTTGAGACAACTCCATCAAGCTACAATGGCTTTCTTTCAGGTATTGATGAAATGTCTGACAGTGAGGAAGAGAGTGAGGAAGAAAACAAGAATGAGGAAGATGCCAAGGAGGAAGAAGAGGAGGAAGAAGGAAAAAAGACACCGGTGCAGGTGGAAAAGAAGAAAAAGAAAGGTAAAGGCAGTCTCATTTTGGATTTTTTTTTTTCTTTGTATTTCAGTGTTGCGGCCTTATGTCTCACATGGGACAATGAGGATTAATTAGGCAAATATTTAAAAGTGTTAGTTATGTTTATTAGAAACTAGACATCAGTGTTACACATTACAAGTAACGTGACTTGCATAATCAGATTTTTTTTTTTTTTTAAACTAGTAAAGTAACTCGTTACTTTTTAAATATACAAGAAAATATCAGTTAGTTTTTTCCCCATTTATTGATTGAAAGCTCTCCCGTCCCCATGCTGAGAGAAATCAGGACTAAGATGTGAAATGTGAAGATTCATTAAATGAGTAGTTCACTTCCAGAACAAGAATTTACAGATTATTTACTCACCCTCTCGTCATCCAAGATGTTCATGTCTTTCTTTCTTCATTCGTAAAGAAATTGTGTTTTAAACATTTTAGGATTTTTCTCCAAATAATGGACTAATAGGGTGCCCTGAGTTTAAACTTCCAAAATGCAGTTTAAATGCAGCTTTAAACGATCCCAAATGCAGTTGTAGATCCCAGCTGAGGAAGAAGGGTCCTATCTAGCGATACGATCGGTTATTTAAAAAAAGTAGTACAGAAGTACCGACCCAGTCTTTGCAGTGAACATGCAAAGATCAAAAACCCTTAACAAAAGAGGTAAAACAGCGATATAGGATGATTTTGAAGTTGAGGGAGAACATGAGATGGGAGATTTTCGACATACCCTAACTGTATTGAACTGGAAAAATCAGAGTTCAGGCAGAGCAAGACAAGACGAGCGTTTTACATTAAAAAATATATAAATTGCATTTATTTTATTTTTTTTTTAAATTAAAATAAATGTTCGTTTCACTAGATAAGACACTTCTTCCTCAGCTGGGATCAGTTACCACCACATTTGGGATCGTTTGAAGCCGCATTTTGACTGCAAGTTTAAACTCTGGGCACAAGTCCGTTATATGTATATATGTATATATGTGTGTGTGTGTGTGTGTGTGTGTGTGTAAAAATCATTGTGTATGTTGTTTCAGATAGCAGTGGCGAGTCCGACAGCTCTGAGGACAGTGATATTGAAGGAGAGGCAGCTTCAGCACTGTTCATGGTAGTAATGGCTTATATTTGTGTGTGTGTGCGTACAGCTATCTTTATGACGGCCGGCTTGAGTTTTAGACCACTGGAGTGAGGACAAAGAGAGAAAGTGAGGAGATTTTGGCCGGTTCTCACTTTCTGAGACCACTTTAACGGCTGTTTGCTGGTCAAGACTTGGTTTTAGTGATCAGGTTATAAGTGCGTAAAGGTTAGGTTTAGGCTAAGGCACCAGGGTTTGGGTGAGGTACTTAGGAGCTAGAGATTGCATTGTCAATAAATGTCCACACAAAAATAGCTGTACAGGGTTGTGTGTGGGTGTGTTTGGGAGAGTGTATGAGAGAGAAGATTCTGATGTTGTTTTATGTTTATATGGTACAGTCCTCTCTTGTTGTCTCCCATCTCACAGAAGAAGCGCACTCCTCCTAAGCGAGCAGGTGGTCGTGGCTCAGCGGGTAGTTCGAGAACAGGAAGTCGACCTGGCACACCTTCCATTGACAATGCTGCTACTTCCAACACTCTTCGTGCCGCTGCTAACAAACTGGAGCAAGGTACACTCAAAAAAAAAAAAAAAACCAAATGATTAAAAAAAAGTTGATCCAAAAATGTTAATCAAATGAATTACATGATATGGCTATTAGTTGCTTGATTTAGTTGCATATAAATATTTCCCAAAGGGAAAAAAAGAAATTGGTTATAAATTTGAGGCACAATAATAAAATGTAAATAGAGTAAAAAGTGACTTTAGAAGCATATTAATTAGTGCTGTCAAATTGATGAATAACATCCAAAATAAGTTTGTTTACATGATATGTGTGTGTACTGTGTATATTTTACTGTGTATATGTGGCTGTGTGTGTATATATATATATATATATATATATATATATATATATATATATATATATATATTAGGGCTGCACGATTCTTGCTAAAATGTGGATCACGATTTTTCTCCATGGGATCACGGTTCTCTTACACGATTCTCATTTTCTCAACCAAAATTTATTGCACTCAAGTACCAAAAAAAAAAAAGTTTTTTATAATAAAGTGCTGGAGTGTAGCAAACATAAGTAGCAAGATAATAACAGCAAGAAAATATAGCCATAATATAAATGCCACGTTTTTGATCTTTTTTTATCTAAACCATTTTTAGAGGATTGTAAATTACACCATTTTAGTAAAAGTCAGTGACTGGGAGACTTGAATGTTTTATTCAAAGTCTGTTATGTAGGCTACATTTAAAAAACAGCCAATATACCCCGTGGCAGTTTTAGTATTAAGTATTATCAAAATTACAATATTACAGTAAACTATCATATATTGCCTGTTGAGGAGGAAAAGGACACAGCTCGAAATTCAGAATGAACGCATAGCCTGGTACACAACTTGTGTCGTGTTTTTATTTTATTTTATTTTATTTTTAATGTATGTCTACATTAAAAGTACCATTCCACCGGAAGCGAGCGGCAGCGAGAACTAAATGAAGATAAATGTTTTGGCATGTGATGTGTTTATTGAACCAATCAGATAAGAGTAAATGGAGTCCGCGAGAGTCTCATTTGATTGGCTACAAAAACGTAGTGGACCCGCCCTCCCCCTCAAGCTTGCAAAACTCAGTGAGTGAGAGAATCGTGCCAAAAGTGTAAGCGCAGATAAAAGAAAGACGGAGCGGTACAAATCAGGCTATGTCGGCAACTTTGTGCCCTACATACACAACAAGTCATTTAGACATTTGCAACAGGTTGTTTTTTACACATACAGATTGGTTCTACGCAGTCAATCTGTTTTGCAAACTGTTGTTTTCGTGTGCAAATCACTGTTCACAGGCTTGCAGTGCTTTTGACCGTATTTTAGCTAAAAGAACGTGTCAAAAGTGTAAGCGCGGAGAAATGGAAGTCGGAAGAATGCAGATCGTATTTATTTTGCGAAAGCATGAAGCTGCAGTTTCACAATACATGAATTACACTTACCAGTAACAGTAAAATGCTGCAAATCTTTTTTTTCTTACACTTGAAACGCGATTTACACTTTTACAAAGCTTCTCTTGCGCAGGCAAATTTAATTTACGCTTCCAGTCTTATGTACACTTGCACAACACGTACTCTTCACATGCAAATCTTTATGGCATTATTTTATCTCCATAATGCATCTTCTGTAGAGGGCTCGCGCAGCGCAGCAGGTTGAACTTTAGTCTGAGCGGATAAACCTGTACCAATATTGTTACTCAGCGCGGTTTCACACTGCACGCGTAAGCAGGACGTAAGCAGCGCTTGCACAGCACGTAAGCAGAGCAGAAGCAGCGCGCAGCCATTTTGCTTTCACACCGGCAGCGTTTGCAGCGCGCACCTGAACCGCGTATTTTGTACAGACTTCGCTATAATGGGTAGTTGGCATTGCTTTATTTCCATGTAATTGAGGTCAAGAAGCTTATTTTATTACTAAATTATTTTTTTTTAAACTTAGGTTTCATCTGTGTTTTTGTTGACTTTGTTTTGCATGTAACGTTAGTGCGAGTTGACAGAAGAAAGGCAATCGCGCTATATATGTTATTAACTACGATGAGACGAGTGTCGTCCATGATGGTCTTCTTGGCAGCTGCGCTCTGAAAACTACTCGCCTGTAACACATGCGTTTGTTTACAAGTGTCATCATGATGTCAGCATGACACCTGTTCTTATGGCAACATGTAGTTTTAATAATAAATATAGGCTATACATATAGGCTAATATAATAATTACAATTAATCAGTAACGTCAGAAAAAAACAGTATAAATGAATTAAACTTGTTTTGGAATTCGGGAAAAAATATTTTTTGTCTTGTTAATTACATAATACTGTGTTTACAACACGGTAGATATCATCAATGTACTTTTTGGAGTAAAACTGCTACTTTTTCCTGTGTATTTTGGCCATAATCAATACATTGCCACTGAAAGCGAGCGTAAGCGGCGCAACAAAAATAGACTCGAGGCCGAAACGATCGCTGCACTGACGCTTCTGCTCTGCTCCTGCGCCGCCACTGCGGGCGGTGTGAATGCTCTCATTCGTTAACATAGGCGTCGAAAAAAATACGCGCTGCTTACGCGTGCAGTGTGAGACCGGCGTCACTCTCACCGTCGCCACCTGGATTTTCCACACTGGGGTTAATTTTTTTTTCCCCCCTTCTTACCGCTACAAATCCACGAAGCAAACGGACTCCGTTTAGGTCTGCCAGCTTGTTACACGTCACGTGAGTGACAGCGGAACGTGGCCAATGAGGGAGAAGGAGAGACGTGATCGAGATTTATGACTGATTGGTGAATTAATAGTTTTGTTATTGTGTGAGTGTGACCAATAACGCGTGAATGCAGCATGATCTGAATGCAGGGAAATGCACGGAAGTGAATCGCCGTCATTTAGAAATGAGATCGCATTTATGTATGAATCAAGATCGCGATTTTTTTTCGATTAATCGTGCAGCCATAATATATATATACACACATATATCTTTTATCAGGCTCCTATGTATAGGTTTCTACCTATGTATCGCTGCTTCTGATTGGGCTGAGGCTGGGATTTAACGAGATTGAAGTAAAATTTCTTGATGGATATATACTATGTGTCAGGAGCATTCACTCACTATCATTATCTCATTTTTGGCCGAGGTGGCTTTTAGAGGGTTTTGCATCTGAACTCTTAATTTCTTAAATGTATACATGTATGTGTATTTATATATATACATAAATATATACACAATATATTATGTAAATAGACTTTTATTTTGAATGCAGTTAATCGTGAGTAATCTGACAGCCCTAATATTCATATGCTGTTTATCTGTATGATGAAACTTTTTTTTTTTTTTATTTATTTTAAATTAATCACATTTTTTTTTTTTTCAGTTAAAGGGATACTTCATCAGCTTTCCCTCATGCCTTCCCAGATTTATGTGACACTTTCTTCAGATTAACACAGATTTTTAGAAAACAAACCCATCTCTGTGAGTCCATATACAGGGCTCAAAGTTGAAGCTTTAAAAACCACACAAAGTGAACAAGAGGATAATGCATATGACTTCGGTTGATGAATCAATGACTTTTGAAATGAAACAATAGGTCTGTGTAAAAAATACTAATATTTTAAACTTTAACTATAAACCATTGCTTCCAGCCAAATCAGTTGGTGAACATGTTGTAAAACTCACTCGAGAACTTGCACAGACAGACAGTTTCTGAAGCATCAACTTTGGGAGGCCCATACACTTGTATTATATGTACTCAGAGCTTGATTGTTTGTCTAAAAAAACCTTTGTTTGGGTTCATTTGAAGAAAGTCATATACATCTAGAACGGCGGATAAGGATGAGCCATAACGTAATATTATCTGCCTAATATCTCCCAATTTCATCTTGTCTCTGTTTCTCTCCACTGCTAAGAGTTAAGTAAAGTTTAATCTTTATGTTTCTGTTTTTCTGTCTCAGGTAAGCGGCAGACAACTGTGCCCAGCTCAGAGACTCCGGCGGCGAAGAGATTAAAGATGGAGCCCAGCCCTCAGAGCTCTTCAGGGAAGAGCACACCCCAACCAGCCTCAGGGAAATCCACCCCCAGCTCCAGGTTTTTTTTTTTTTCTTGAACATCATCTATATCCAAAAAAACCTTCAGCTCACGTTTCTCCTCATCTTTGGGTGCTGGGTCTTTTCTCCAGCTATGCTTACCCAGTTACACTTACATTAAACCGTACAGTGCTGTATCCAGTAACACCATTACAACCATAATGCAGAGTATATGTCAAATGTCTAAACACATCTCAATTCTCAACCATATAATCATTCATAATGCCTACTTTATCCCTTCGAATCACAGGCAAGCTTCGCCACATTCATGAACTGCATTGTCTTTTTTTAAGCACATAACATTTTTCCATCTCCCCTTTAGTGATGTGCAGCTGACGGAGGATGCCGTGCGCAGGTATCTCATCAGGAAGCCCATGACCACCAAAGACCTGCTGAAGAAGTTCCAGACGAAGCGCACAGGCCTCAGCAGTGAGCAGACAGTCAACGTGCTCGCCCAGATCTTGAAGAGGCTCAACCCAGAGAGGAAGAACATCAATGACAAGATGCACTTCTACCTCACTGAGTGAACCCACCTGAGGAGACAGTGAAACTGAGCTCCCAAACCTGCAGCCTCTCCTTTACGAATGCAGCTTGTTTAGGTTATGACCTGCTTGTTCTGAAATTTGTCCTGTTACTTTAAACCACTCAGCATTTATAAACGGTAGTACTGTTAATTAGTAGCGCTGTTACTACATTACAGATTAGTGCTGTTAATTAAGTTACAGATGAGAATGCTGGAGGTCTAAAGGGTAAAAAGACAAAGAAATCTGAGAAGCAAGATGGAGTAGGTTTTGGTATATTGTAACAGATTTAGGAAAGACGTGTTTGTAAATTCCACAATTAAGTCTTTTAATGACAAGTTGAATATCACAGAGAAACCGGGTAATATCAACACAGTGGTCTTTACCCAGAGAATACAATCGCATCCGTGGCTTTTATTACACATTCATTTCTTATCACATTTGTCTGCTGTGTTTTTTTTTTAACTGGTTTAACAGCATTGCACTGTTGAAAAGTTGTAAAAGGTACAACTTTTGCAGAAGATTTCTTTTTTGGTAGTACATTAAATTTGTTCAGAAATTTAAAACGGTGTTTTTGTTCATTTGTTTTAAATGCATACTGTTTGAGTAGAAAGCCACAATGGTGGATAGCAAAAAATATTTATTAATAGAAGCAGTTCGAGTGACTGTTTTTATCCTTTTTCCTCTCTCCATTTACATTATACATTGCATAAATCAAATATTTCCCCTTCATATATCCACAACAGGTATTTGTACCACATCTCATTGAGCTACATGTTATCCAAATGTTAACAGTTGTTTCTTTGTGGTTATGCATCTGATTTTTAGCTACCTCTGTGTTTGAGTGTCTGAAAAATGAACAATTCTAGACCAGTAGTAATGTGAAAAAGTCACCACGTTCGCAAGATAATAAAGTTCAGTCCGGTCCCAGTTCTTTTAAACAGGCAGGTTTCGACAGATCACAGAAATGCGGCGATGACGTGGAACCTTCTGTCCTGAGAAAAAGGATTCTTCATCTTTTAGGATTTCATGGGTGAATTTAAATCGAGCATCATCCCTGTTGATGTGAACATGTGTTTTAAAAATCAAATTTTGAATGTCACCTAAAATAAATGTTCAAAAATATTTAGTTTTGTGAAATATCAAGAAAGAAAATTAAATGTGCTGAGTACTTACCTTAATATATAAAGTGAGCGCCGACTCAGGAGCAAGTCCACCCAATCTTTGGATTTGTTTTCTGGGACCAATCGCATAATACTATCGGACAACAGGCTCAGTCCTGCAATAGTGGTTCCACAGAACTGGCAAAAGAGAGAAGAACAGACACAGAGAACATCAATAATGTACAAATAACAGCGTTAAGTGTGGAGAACATCGATGAGAGGCAGACCTTTACACTGTCAATATGGGGTTTGATATAACCCTCTTTGTCCAGGTCCAGAACATGAACTGGCCCAAGCAATGGACTGCCTTCAGGAAATGCAACCGCTCTTACTCGCCTTAAGATACTGTCACACGTAACTCCCCACTGCAGGCGCTCTGTTTCTCTGTAGCCGTGAATAGCCTGATGGGTGAAAGAGAAATGTACCAAAGAATTGGAAAATGGGGTGAAATAATTATTAGCCAACAGCCAATAATTAACAGTTAAAATGTTACAAATGAGAATGTAAACCTGGACCACAAAACCAGTCTTTAGTGGCATGGGTAGTAATAGCCAAAAATACATTGTATGGGTCAAAATGATCGATTTTTGTTTTATGCCAAAAATCATTAGGATATTAAGTAAAGCTCATGTTCCATGAAGATATTTTGGAAATTTTCGACTAAATATATCAAAACATAATTTTTGATTAGTAATATGCATAGCTAAGAACTTCAACTGGACAACTATAAAAGAGATTTTCTGAATATTTTGATATTTTTGCACCCTCAGATTACAGTTTTAAATAGTTGTATTTCGGCCAAATATTGTCCTATACTAACAAACCATACATCAGCGGAAAGCTTATTTATTCAGCTTTGACATGATTCCATTGGGGATTATTTTAGTCAGTGCTTCATAATAAAATGTGTCTATTTTTTATGCTTTATTGTGTATTTTTGTACACGAAACGACTGTTTCCAAGCAGGTTTCCCAAATACGTCTTTCTCTTCCGTTGCTCAGACAAGGTAGCCCCGCCCAAAACTCGTGGGATTGGAGGAGAGCCACCTGCAAGATTTTCTGATTGGCTAACACCCGCGGTTCGCGCCCAAATTTCTTTTTTTTCCGCCGCTTTCAGGGCTTTTACAGCGGAAAGCGTTATTAATCAGCAGCACATCTATTTAAGCTAACTTACAATAGAAACATTTTCAAGAAAGGCTTGGTTCACTTGAAAAGTACAGGTAGGTTGGAATTAAACAACACCCTTAACCTACGACCATAAAAACGCTGAGAGTTGCAATCACAAACAACGATTACAGTTTGAGTTTTGTTATGAAATGACGCTGGATGGCAGTATTTTACAGTATAGCAAGAGCACACTTCTCTGTGGTACTTACATCGTCCCAGTGGTCAAATTCATATCGCTTTTTTCTAAGTCCTGTCTCTACTTCTTTAAAAAGGGCATTCTCCTCTTCCTCGCTGATGAAATTCTGTCTAACTTCAACATGCCCACGCACTGCGGATAAAATTTCCTCAGACGATCCAAACAACCATTTACACTCCTCTTTGCTCTCAGGGCCTTTTCGTAAAGCCGAGCTCTCCGATAAAAACCTACACAATAAGGGATTTTGGAAAGATTTCCTCTGTACTTGTTTCGATACTCTAATTAGTAGTGTCATTCTGTCGAGAACATAAGACGCACTTCAATATCCACAATATTAAGCGCACCAGTGTCACTACTGTCATAGACAGGGCGCCATTTTGAATTCGCTAAGATTTCTGGGACTTGAAGTATTCGAGTTTAACCGCTTTAACCTAGCAGTGGTCTAACATTAGGTCAGTGCTCAAAGACAAAATACAGTTTTATGGGAAGTCGTGGATGCAAGCAGCAATAGTAATCCGATAAAAATTTTTAAATGTAGCTGTGATTTATAAGGAGATGATTTACATTAGTTATGAAGTTTAATTTTAGAACCGTGTTATTTACACGACCAGTCAAAAGTTTTGAACAGTAAGATTTGTAATGGTTTTTAAAGTCTCTTCTGCTCACCAAGCCTGCTTTTATTTGATCCAAAGTACAGCAAAAACAGTAAAATTCTGAAATAGTTTTACTATTTAAAATAACTGCTTTCTATTTGCATATATTTTAAAATGTCATTTATTCCTGTGATTTCAAAGCTGAATTTTTAGTATCATTTCTTAGGTTACATGATCCTTCAGAAAAAAAAAGAAAAAAAAAAAAGAACGTTTTTTTTATTATTATTACTATGTTAAGTTTCTTTGATTAATAGAAAGTTCAGAAGAACATCATTTATCTGAAATAGAACACTATAAATGTCTTTATCATCTTTTATCACTTTTTGATCAATTTAAAGCATCCTTGCTAAATAAAAGTATTAATTTCTTTCATTTATTCACAACCCCCCAATCAGAAAATCAGCATATTAGAGTGATTTCTGAAGGATCATGTGACACTGAAGTCTGGAGTAATGATGCTGAAGATTTAGCTTTGATCACACAAATAAATTACATTTTAAAATATATTCAAATAGAAACCAGTTATTTTAAATAATAAACATATTTCACAATATTGCTACTTTTTCTTTAAAAAAAAATACTTAAAATCTTAGGCTACTGTTCAAAAACGTTTGACTGGTAGTTTATATTATTATTATTATTATTACCAAACGGTGACACAGGCAGCTACAAACAGGTCTACACCTCAACGAGTTTAATTTGCTCTCTGTTGTTTTCAGTGATTGAAGACAACATTCAACTCTAGCGATGATAAATTTTGTGTAGTTGCAATTCGACTTTTCAACACTAGGGAGCACCACATGACTATTGCTAGCTGTGAATGTAAACGATAAAAATAAAAACGTTTTTTTCTGGGGGTAAACGCAGATTTCCTCCAAACTTAAAAACCATATTTTAGTTTTTTTTTTTTTTTCTGTCTCTTTCTATTTTGCCCCTTGGCTTAAATCGTACGTGTTAAATCTGTAAAGTAACCAGCCTTAATTTCTTGTATTGGCATGTTTTTGTTAAAGGTGAAGTAGCTTCTGCTCCCCTCCCCCTGCTGGCTATTCAGTATTTCTATAGTATATATTATAATCTTGATTTGTAACATTACAATCCAAACAGATCTCCAATGACTGTGCTTTTTTTAGACTATTATGTCACAGTTCTTTTAGACGCCTCTATGTCTTTTCTCTCTTTCTGTCTCTCTACCACACACACACACACACACACACACACACACACACACAAACCACATTGACTGGTTTCTCTCATCAATTAGCCTGCAAGACTGTAATGATGGTAATTATTTGTAATTGTAATGGTCAGGCAGTGCTGTTTGTGGCAGTAAGAGGGCATTAAACAGTCTGTAAGTAAGTGAGATTTACAGGCAGTAAGACGTTGAGTGCTGATGCATGGCTCTGGGGAATGTGCAATATATCCATGCTGTAGCCAATACAGCAGAGATTAGAAGATTGCAAAGCCTGAAATAACTCAGAACATAGACTCAGAATAGTTTATTGGTGTTTTTGTAGCAGATATGCACTGGTTTGCATCACACATTAGCTCAGTATTTTTTACATATTAGAGGGGGAATTCTCTTTAATTTCTTAAAAAACATTAAATTACTTTCAGAAGCAACTTCAGATGAGACCCATTTACAATCAGTTTTGCATTTGAACACTCTGCAAGTATAATTTACCCTTTGCTAAGCCTTGTCCTTTGGTGAGTCTTGCTAAGGCAAACCGAAACATTCTATAGAAATTAACCAGAAATTCTGTGAACAGCATTATTTTCAGTAAAACGTGCTCAGGAAGTGGTAAAACGTAAGAGGAATTGTTCTTATACCAGCTTAAATAAATAGTGAAGTTGTTTTTATCCGCTGTTTTCAAAATAAATTGTGAAATTTCGCAATAATAATTAGAAAAAGCAGAGACTGCAAATTATACTTGAAACCACTTCTTAGTCAATTTACTTTTCTTTTTTTTTTTGGAGTTACAATTCATAGCATTAGAGAATGCAACTCTGAACACAATGGAAACAATGTTTTACCATATTTTTGGTAATTTGGTATTTAAACTTACCCAACAAACAGATCCTCCATAGACGTACGTTAGAAAAAAGCAAAAACTTAAAAGCCACGGCTTAAAGGGAGAGTTCACACAAAAATGAAAATTGTCAATACTGTCAATAAAATTGTCAAAACTGTCCATAATTACTCACCTTCATGTAGTTTCAAACCTGTAAAACCTTTGTTAATCTTCGGAACACAAATTTAGATATTTTTGATGAAATCTGAGAGCTTTCTGACCCTCCGTAGACAGCAAGGGTCCTTCCACGTTCAAGGCCCAGAAAGTTAGTAAGGACATTGTTAAAATAGTCCATGTGATATCAGTGGTTCAATCATAATTTTCTAAAGCTACGAGAATACTTTTTGGGTGCAAAGAAAACAAAAATAATGACTTTATTCAACAATTCGTCTCCTCTGCATCACCCCAGCTCCATTTTGGAGAGTATCACGATGCATGCACGCACTTTTCTCTGCAAGCGTGCTGCACGCGTGTTCTACTGTTGACACCATGTGCATGCGTTCTTTACATGCAGAGGAAAGCATGTGCATATGTTGTGCTACTCTTTAAAATGGTGCAAGGGTGACACAGAGGTGAAGAATTGTTGAACAAAGTTGTCTTTTTTTTTTTTTTGCATACAAAAACTATTCTTGTAGCTTCATAAAATTACGATTGAACCACTGATGTCACATGAAGTATGTCCTTACTACCTTTCTGGGCCATTAATGTGGAAAAACCCTTGCTGTTTTCAATTTCAATTTCAATTTCAATTTATTTCTAAAGCACATTTAAAAACGGCCTTGGCTGACCAAAGTGCTGTACAAGCAAAAAGTTAATTGCACTAATAACAACAAAAACAGTTAAAACCAAACACTCATTATAAACAGAAAGCAACAGAAAACAAGTATGTTTTGAGACATGACTTGAATTCAGACAAAGCGGAAGCCGATCTAATATAGAGTGAGAGCTTGTTCCACAGTGGGCCACTTCAAAAGATCAGCTGCCCCTCGATTGTAGCCGGGTTCTGGGTATCTGAAGGAGAAGTTTACATTCAGATCTAAGGCCTCTGGTGGGAGAGTACGGGTGAAGAAGACCGGATAAGTAAGAAGGTGCCGTTTGGGCATGTTAAGTGCCGTTTGGGACTTTTAACATCCTTTTCAATTCACAATGAGAAATCAACATTAGAGCTGAACATTTACATACATACACATGCAGACAAACATAGCAACATATTTATCTCGCTTCATGAGAGGTCTGTCTGGCTGCCCTTCAAGCCTGTCCTTCCGCAAGAGCCTTTTCTCAATGGGCTTTATGATTGACAGCAGCTGATCCAAAGAACACAGGAAAGATTCAGACATTGCTCAATTGATTGTAATGTAAATACAGACTCATAAATGAGTTAGATTTCCTGCTGGAGAGGTACAAGGCATGAAGAGGGCACTTTGGGAACCCTTGCAGAATCTGTGAAAATATGAATAATTTTAACAAAATAAAAGAGGTCATACAAAATGCATGTTATTTTTTTATTTAGTATTGTCCTGAGTAAGATAAAATATGTTTACATATAGTCCACAAGACAAAACAAATAGCTGAAATTATTAAAATAACCACTAATACTGTGTGTGGTTACCTAGATGATCTACAACTGTTTTTTTTTTTTTTGTTTGTTCATTTTGTGATAGTTGTTCATGAGTCCCTTGTTTGTTCTAAACAGTTAAACTGAGCACTGCTCTTCAGAAAAATCCTTCAGGTCCTGCAGATTCTTCCATTTTTCAGCATCTGTTGCATATTTTAACCCTTTCCAGCAGTGACTGTATGATTTTGAGATCCATCTTTTCACACTGAGGACAACTGAGAGACTCAAACACAACTAACAACAAAGGTTCAAACATTCAGTGATGCTCCAGAATGCATTAGGAGCCGGGGGGTGAAAACGTTTTGAATCTGTAGATCAAGGTAAATTGTACTTAATTTGTCTTTCAGGAAACATGTAAGTATCTTGTGTTGCTTCTGAAGGGCAGTACTAAAAGAAAAAAAATATGATATTTCAACAAAATAAGAAAACTGTGGACATCTTCATCCTATTCAAACGTTTTCACCCCCTGAAAACTTTTCATGTTCCAAGCAATAATTAAAGTCATATAGATTGAAATAAGATGAGGGTGAATAAATTATGACAGAATTTTTTTTAAAAGTTCCCATCGTGTTCACAGTTGTGTTACCTAATGCTATCAAATGGAATTGCTTTCAAATGAGGCTTTTTTTTTTTTTTGTAAACTGACTGCTGTTTCAAATTACTGTTTTCAAATTACGTTATTGCTAAATTTCACCATTTCTT
This sequence comes from Labeo catla, assembly GCA_012976165.1. Taxonomy (NCBI): domain Eukaryota; kingdom Metazoa; phylum Chordata; class Actinopteri; order Cypriniformes; family Cyprinidae; genus Labeo; species Labeo catla. The sequence goes on along the minus strand of VONZ01000328.1, from coordinate 651,223 downwards.
TTAAAAACAGCAGACAAAAACACTTTTCAACTACTTTTCGAGTAATGCATTTTCTTGTTTGTTGAAACATATATGCTGCTTTGAAAATAAAAAAAAAGCTGGTAGGCATTAAGTGTTTAAATGTAAAACATATTGTACATTTTAAAGGGATAGTTCACCCAAAAATGAAAAATCTGTCATTAATTACTCCCCCTAATATCATTCCACACCTGTAAGACCTTCAATCATCTTCAGATCACAAATTAAGATATTTTTGATGAAATCCAATTTTCTGACCCTGCATAGACAGCAATGCAACTGCTATGTTCAGGGCCCAGAAAGGTATTAAAGATATCGATAAAATAGTCCATGTGACATCAGTGGTTCAACGGTAATTTTATAAAGATACAAGAATACTTTTTGTGTGCAAAGAAAACAAAAATATCAACTTTATTCAACAATTTTGTCTCTTCCGTGTTAGTCTTCGACATGCGTTTACAAAGTACCACAATGCAGAGTTTTGAAGTAGAACGTCCATCTGTTTTAGTTCACTGTTTGTATATTCTGGTTTAAAGTACAGCTGGGCAAAAATTGCAAGTCATCCTCACTGTCAAAATCTTAAGATCTAACATGACTGTATTATGTACAGCGTGCATCTTCCTCTGCTTGTAAACAGTATGCAGCACATCTGGGTTCTGTGGATGCACTTCTCAGAAAGCTGTTGGATTTCATCAAAAATATCTTAATTTTTAATCTTATTAGGTTTTACGGGTTTAGAACGACATGAGGGTAAGTAATTAATGACAGAATTTTCACTCTTTAAGACGATGGAAATCACAGATGCAGAAATGTTTGGATCTGAGCGGAAAAGAGAGACTCAAGTTAGGGAAGCAGAGCAAAAAGAAAGTATGACAGATGAGTGAAAGCATATATTGTGATGACAGTTCTTTCCCTTTGTGAAGATGCTGGCCTACTTAAGATGTTTAGAGCAGTTTACACACATTTTTAGTCAATGTTCAATGTTGAAGACATTCAAATTTCTGTCTATTACTGGCCTTTTTCATAATTTGATGGTTTTTACTATTTATTTCTTGCGGCACGGATACATTAATTGCTTAATAGTTCCTTACAGATTGTCAGAATGTTACATAAACATGTTAAAAAAATGGTCTGTTTGCTAATCTTCTATTAGTGCAGTTAATTAGACTGTCTATATGTTAGTAGAAAGGTTAGAGGTACTGAAAGAGATGAATGGATGTTTTGTCAGGCATTGGGGCTTTTAATAATTCTACACTGTTTAAAAATGTATTGTACCTACATCAGGCTCTTCCCCAAATAAAACACTCCGCCCAGAGGACGATGGCCCACTTTATGCTCTCCCACAGTCTCGGTATCCCAGCTATGTATTCATCTTTGTCTCTTTTAACTTGTGCCAAAAAGTGTCTATTATTTGTGTTTCATTTTGATAGTTTAAAATATTAAGTATATAAATAGAAACAAGCCTCTAAAGAAGCCCATAAACACACAAAGCAGTTGTGTATTCAGCTTTCTTATTTTCTAGTATGTGTTTGTTGCAGCTGACACACACTGACATACAGATGCGATATGTTGTGGTGCAACCCATTCCACTGACCAGTAGGATTTATATCTGGAAGATAAGGTTAAATAAGGAGCAGAGAACCCAGTATACATGCTGTTTATGAATTATTCAATTTTATGAGTCACTGAGTTTAGCTTCTGCCGCAAACACACAGCAGCATTACTTCAGAATTCTTGATTGGCCCTGAGTGTTCACATTTTTACATCTCTTTATCACCATTATATGCAGTACACACATTCAAACTAATGCATATGATATGTTGTTGCCTTTGTTTTGCGCGATTTACATGTGACAGTTTTATGGGTGCGCTGAACACTTGATTGAATTTTGATTGATTTGATGACAATTCTCTCACCACGTTTTCTCTGTCACAGAACAAATCATAATCTAAGAGACCGGAATTTACTCATAACTCAATTTAGGTAAAATGTGCACTTCGTTTTGCCTTTGTAGAGCAGTGTAGTTTGACATCTTATTGACTTCTCTCTTTCTTTGGCTGGCTGTGTGCTTTCTGTGTGCTGCTGTGTTAGATTAGTGTGGCATGCTTTAATAATGCACTAAGGGAGGGGTGTTTCTGCTTGGCAGCAGGAGAGAGGCTCTGGCATTCAAAAGAAATCGCCTTGTGAACCCCAACTGTGTGACAAGGCGACACAACAGGACTACAGCACACATCGCAGCATACAGCCCCACCACACAGACTGCACTCATGACCAATACGTAAACATGCACAATATACAGAAACACTTAATGTTACACTTAATGAGATACACTTTTTCACTTTCATTATCTGCTAAATGGCAAAAAAAGTTTGCTGTGCCCGATAACGATAAGCAAAACCCTTCATTTGTGTTGTCTAAAATGTGTGGATGTTTTAAAATAATAAAATTCTTGTACTGAGGCAGCTGTCAGGATGATGAGCAGAATTTGTCTTGATCAGGGTTTTTATGGGGTAGAAGCTGCTAGGCTGTTTAGGACAGTCACTAAATGGGCGGATTTGATTTAGAAAGATAATGAGTCCTGGTTTGTTTTGTTTTTGTGGGTGTTCGATTACTTTACTGTAGAGATGCATTCTTTATATAGCATTTAATTTGCATTTTTTTTCCCTCTGTTCATAGTTTGATTAATGAATTTAGGCCACAGTTTAGAACTCTGACTCAACAATTCTCAAGTTTGTTCACTTGGAATAATTCTACAAATCATAAAACTAGCACATTACAGTATAATTTAAAATCTGTCCACACACTGTTGTGCAACAACTGTAGTCTAACACTTGGCTGGTATTAGTGGTAATTGCTTATTAAAATTTGGGTAAGAATTTGTTGCACATACACCACTCTTGTTTTATTTATTTGGAATGTAAGTTTGGTATTGTAGAACCGAATTGTTTTTACATGAAGCAAGTGCTCTGCATGTTGTGAAAGATGTTTACTTTGTAGCTGTTACATGTTTATATTTTGTATTATTTCATTATTAGCATAGAAAAGTCAACTCTTTAAAGAAACAATATTTTAACATTATTTTTTGGTTGGATATCCGGCCATATGGGGTTAGTCGGCAATGAACAGGCAGATAAATCAGCTCTTCGGTTGGAAATAATAAAATGTAATATTCTAGTATCTGATGTAAAACCTACATTTAATCTGTACATTAATAATAAATGGCAAATGGAATGGATTGAATGCATACACAACAAACTATATGAGGTGAATCCAGTAGTAAATTAAAGACTGTTTTGAAAATAGATACATCCAGGTTGTATATACAAGATGTCCATTTGGACATTCAAGGCTCACTCATTCATATTTTTTGAAAGGGGAAGAGAAACCAGTTTGACACTTGTGTAAGATTTTTTTGAGAATAAAACGTATTTTAATAGAATGTCCGATTTTAAATGATAGACAATGTCTTTACTCAGATAATATATTAAAATACTTTTTTTTCAAAAGGCCTCCCCCGAAGAATTTTAGAATTTCTATCATTGATTAAATTGAAAGATTCTATCCATCTTTTTCTTCACGCTGAAGTAAGCCTATAGGTGAGACTTCCGGTTCATTAGCCGCTAGGAAATACCGAGAAGAATAACAACGTGCAGTAAACGGTAAAACAGTTTGCACTACAAACCAGTGTACTCATAATTAAGATAATGCATTAAAATAATATAGCACGACACCAATTCGTAATATCACGCAGCAAAACGATCTTTTTTGGACAGCTAAAAAAGCCGGCCGCAAATGAGAGTGGAAGCAGACCCATAAAATTTACAAATGGCCGGGCCCACTCGTACGGGAAAAAAACGTTGGATATGGTTTTTATCTTGTTGTTACTTGTATGTTTTTGTATAGTGATTGCTTCTTAAGAAAATGTTATATTATTCTAAATTACGTATTTAAATGATACTGTTAATGTTGCCACGAATATTGCCATTGTTGCTAAAAATGGCGTTAAAATGTAATCAAATAATTACTTTGTTTATTTTTTGGTTAATCATAATTAACTTTATATTTAATTTAAGGATTCTGTTTTTGAAAAACCCTGTTTAGAAGTAAGATCCATGGCTGTGTGCAGTGTTTCAGAACCATGGACAGCTGCCTTGGCAGGGCGACCACTGTGTTGTTTCTGTCATTAGATCGGAGCTCTTGCCTAACTGAGCTTGTAGATCAAACTTTGTTTAGGGGTTTGAGGTTACGTTAATGCAACCGCCCAAACCAAAGGCTGAGGGTGATTTAAACTGTACAAGTGCCAAACAGATACAGTTCTAATAGAATGAGGCTGTTACGTTTCAGTTGTGTTTTAAATACTGTTCGATTATAAATTACTCAGAACGCTTATTTTTGCTTTGCGCAAAAGGAACGCTTTCGAACAGATTTCGCGTACGTCTTAGTTATTAACCATATAGCAACATTATGCATCGATGCTTTAAAAAGTAGCCTAGTGTAGCTGCATTATTACTCTGTTGTAGATTTATAATCATAAACAGGATGCAGCTCGAAAATTGCACAGAAATGACCGATAAAAGTCATAATGTATTATTCAGGCAGTTGAGTGTCGCATAGTCTGATTATTCAGAGATATGCTACATGAGAAAATTGCCTGTCAGCCGCTGTTGATCTGTTGACTGAAGCCTAGAGGCTGGAGGCTGGTGCCTGTTTGAGCTCTTGACCCCGAGCTCTTTCGGACTGACGCTAAACGCATCACATACGGTTGATCACACGCGTGCTGGTTCAGATAGTGAACAGCTTGCTGCACAAGATCAAGGGATGAGCAGAGATCCAGTGGACATTTTTCCCCTCAAGTTCACATTTCATTTTCGCAGCAGTAGCAGGCGTTGTGGTGTTTCTTGATTTGTTTCGGGGGGAATTTTTAGCAGTAAGGTGGACAGGGATACAACTGATTAAAACTACACATTGGAAAGAGAGAGGCACTGTCCGCCTTACCACGACTCATTGTCCACTTGTTTTAGACATTGGGATGGGACATTTACGAGGACCAGTACTGTATATCTTCTTCTGCTTACTGCTTCCTGTGATATCGGATGGGCACTGTTAAGGTCGCTCGGGTCTATTGATTTTTGCCGCGTCCTAAAGCATATTGCTCCTGCTTTATTGACTCTCAAACCCGCTTTCAGACACATCACATCGGCAATATCTTAAATCGGCGATGAATTCTATGTTCAAACTCTGCACTGTATCTATTGTGTTATCTAATGATACTAATAGAATTATTACAACAGTCGTTGGAGGGACTAATTTTTATGAACTTGTAATCGTGGTCTTCCATTATGTTACACTTTATTATCCTGTGTTTTACAGTAACACGTTTTATATGTCAAATGTGGACATGTGCTGGTATAGGTAATACGATATGAATATGCATGATACTGTTATAATGGACACTTTAAAATACTGTGATTAATTATGTATTACAAATTATTCCGATTTTCTGTATGCATTTTAACACTAACCTACTTTTCCCATCAGCTACAATTAAAATATACAACACAGCTGTGTGTTGCGTCAAAGAGTCATTCGCCTGCTCTGATGTAAACAAGCCCAATGTAGAAGACAAGTGCATTGCGGAACGAGTGAATGAGACGAGATAAATGAAAATGCACATTCACTCTCTGACAGAAGATGGCGCTAATAGAACAGCAGAAATACAGCCCTTACCCAGTTTTTTTTTTTTTTTAATTAATTATTTGACAGAGACAATAGCCAGTCAAAATGCCCTAGAATTAGCTACAGAGCTAAATTCCATCGACTTTCCCTGGGCACATTACCCTGTAAAAAACAAACAAACTAAAGAACAGCTGCACTACTTTCTCTTTCTGAACAAACTCTTCTTTCTTTCAAACAGCCATTCAGATTTTTGTGATGTTATTCATCACAGCGCCAAATACTTAAATACTCAGACTTATTGGGCTATTTATTTTTACCCTTTTTTAGACTTTCATCTGGACAGCATGCCCTATGTTTTAAAATGTGTTTTTTCTTTCTTTTTATTCTTTCTTTGTTTGGTCACACTTTACATTAATGCTCCATTAGTTAACATTAGCTAATTCATTGGTTAACATAAACTGCTAGTGAAAAATTCTTCCAAAGCATTTTTTTTAATCTTAGTTCATTTCAACATTTAATAACATGCTATTAAAACAAAAATAAATAAATAAGTGAATTATTCAGTTGACCTGAGCTAACATGGACTAACATTTTTAGCAAAGAATAACTTCTGTAACAAATATAATTACTGCTCATTGTTAATGTTTAAGGAGTAGTTCACTTCCACAACAAAAAAAAAATTGCACACCCCATTGTCATCCAAGATGTTCATGTCTTTCTTTCTTAAGTTGTAAAGAAATAATGTTTTTTGAGGAAAACAGAAATTATCTCCATATAGTGGACTTCTATGGTGCTGTTTAAATGCAGCTTCAAATGGCTCTAAATGATCCCAGCCAAGAAAGAAGTGTCTTATCTAGCGAAAGGATCTGTCATTTCCTAAAATACATATACAAATATATATACTTTTAACCTCAAATGCTCGTCTTGTGTAGCTCTGCCATGCACATGCAGTCCCGCTCAAGACAGTTAGGGTAGGTCGAAAATCGTCCTACATCATTGTTTTTACCTTTTTTTGTAAAGGGCGTTTAACGTTCTTTGCACATTCACTTTGTAAACACTGGGTTGCTATTTCTGCAGTGATGTAGGGCCATTTTAAAGTTGGAGGAGAAAATGAGATGGGAGTTTTTAACCATACCCTAATATTATTGAACCGGAATGCACGGAGTACATGCAGAGCTAGACAAGACAAGGATTTGAGGTTAAAAAGTATATAATTTTTTTATTTATTTTAGAAAATAGCCAATTGTTTTGCTAGATAAGACCCATATACCTCGACTGGGATCATTTAGAGCCTTTGAAGCTGCCTTGAAACGGAATTTTGGAAGTTCAAACTAGCGGGCACCATAGAAGTCCACTATATGGAGATTCCTGAAATGTTTTCCTCAAAAACATAATTTCTTTACAGCTGAAGAAAGAAACACTTGAACATCCTGGATGACAAATTGGTGAGAACATTAGCTGTAAATTTTTGTTTTGATTAACTCCTTTAATGCATTAATTAAGGCTAAATAATGTGACCTTATTGTAAACTGCTTGTTCTTAATTCTTTTGTGAAACATTTGTTTCCTTTATACATTTTAGTTTATTGCTTTATTTTATTTAAAATGTTCAGTTCTTTTTGTTATGAGAAAAAAGTTATATCTGTTATGACAACTTTTTTTGCAACTTATTTCAATATCGTGATAATACCATATACCGTGATAAAAGCTTTAGCAATTATGCTTTCAGTTGCTGGTACATAGACCTATAGTTCGAACCTGTAAAATATACAGTCATCAAAATGCCATCCCCATGCATGTAATATCGTTACTGTATTTTTACGGCATTTTCCTGTAAGGTAAATTTCACAGGTGCAATTTTTTCTTTAGCGTAAATTTAGCAAGCATTTTTTCACTATTGTTGAAAAAGGTCGGTGGGTTGGAGGAGAGGAGAGTTGTCAGCTGTACTGATGGGAAATCTCCGTCTATTAATTCCGAAATGTCTGTGTCTAAGAATAGCCTGTCGGTCCTCGCCCTGCGTGCCCTCGCAAAGCGGAGCCGTTCCCGAGAGACGCACGTTTGAATGCGCAGCTGTCTCCCAGCGCTCACATCCCGACCACTGGCACAAACAGTCCATAACCTGACAACGCGCTGTCAGTTTGATACGTTCCGTTATCTCCAAAACTGCACAACCCCTCTGCGTCGTATAAACAAGCCGACGGTATTTTCATGCGGTAAAGGCAGGTGAGATGAAGCTGAGAACACATTCAGCAGAGACTGAAGCGTCGGTACAGGTACAGACCGGAGTTGGAAGAATAAATTAGTCAGTGGGGTGCGTGTGCCGTGCGTCATGTGCTGCAAGAAGAACTGGCCAGAGCGCTGAATTGATCAGTGGCTCATTATAGCTTAGCTTGCCAGCTGATCGGAGCTAACTGTTTCGTTCGGCTTGTTTCACAAGCTGATATCCTGCGAGCCCCCACCCCACATTCGTCCTCAACTGCCTCCTCCCCCTCTTTTTTTTCCTCAGGGGCGCTTGACGGAGAGTAACGAGGCTAACAGACAGCTCAACATTGGCAGAAATAAGGAATAGAGGGATCCGAGTGTTCTCACGAACGGATTGCCCTCACTCGGGGAAGATGAACAGATCCTACGCGGCCCAGAGCCCAGTGCAGGGGAACATAAGCGGCTATGGGAACCCGGAGATGTTGCCGTTGTCCCCTCGCGATTGATGCTTCTACTTTCTGTCACTGTGTGTCCCTTCATTGGATTTTATGACGGCTGGATTGGTTCTTTTGCACTGAAATGCCAGTAATGGCTCTGGCGAAAAGGATGACACCTTACCAGTGAGCACAAAAAACCGATCGATAGTTGTGATGATCTGTTTTTGCATCCGAATAATAACCTGTGTCGTAAAGAAGAGGAAAACAGAATTAACATCGGATATCGCACATCTCTCTGTGGCTGAGATGCAAATACATGCGAGTAAACGTGAGCGCGAGGTGACCGAAGGCAGATTATAGCTACACCGTGCCAAATATTGCGGATGTTGCGAAATAAATAAATAATCAAAAAATTTTCCATTTTTTTCCCACGTTTTAAATAGATATGGATACTGTAATCATCGGAATGTACAGTTATAACATTTTGTTTTAGATGTTTTCATTTTTGTTCACTTGGTTATCACACCTACATCGTATAAATGATTGTAGCTATGATAATTACAACCTGAATTTTCAAGGAAAAGCACGGGAGAGAGACAGTTCTGGAAAATATGAGGATGGAGCCACAGAAAACGAGAGATTTACCCAAGAATTACATGGCCGTGGAAATATGTTGATTTTGGACATAAAATGAGGTGATGATGGACCATTTTGTGTGCTGAAGTGGGCAACGAACCTGTGAACTACAGAATATAAGGCACGCTTTTTTGTTCAATTTTTGTTTGTTTGTTTTTTGTTCGTTTTGTTTTTCGTTATTGCCTGAAATCTAACCATAAGCTCCTGGAGCGTAGCATCGCATATAAAAGCCATGAAGACAAATGTGTACTCCAGTTATACACGTATTAAGTTTTGAAGCAGATGGGATGTAATGTGGTGTGGTCGCGTTGAATATTCGCCCCCTTTTTTCCTGCTTCGTGAAGACTGGCATTTGGTGTCTATAGAATGGCTCGGTTCGGAGATGAGGTGCCGTCCAGGTATGGCGGAGGACCGGGACACGCTCAAGGGGGACCCGGCCGCGGCGGCAGCAGGCAGGGCGGCCCGCCGGGTGCTCAACAGAGAATGTACAAGCAGTCAATGGCCCAGCGAGCCAGAACTATGGCCCTGTACAACCCTATACCGGTGCGGCAAAACTGCTTCACTGTCAACCGATCTCTGTTCATCTTCAGTGAGGACAACTTTGTGAGAAAATACGCCAAAAAGATCACCGAATGGCCATATCCTTTTAAAACCCCTCAGTGAGCACCCTGGGGTCTCCAGTTGCAGGTATGAGTGTGGCATATGTAAGGTCACCTGAAAATGTCTTAAAACACGATCATAATGAGTCACGTTACTGCTGGTTTAATGTATGTAGGAAAACGCGCATTAGAACGTTTTCAGGCGTTTATTTGTCAAGTTATTTCGGTGGCAAGGTGAATCGAGTCTATTTCTGGTGTGTGTTCGGTGTGTTACGTACGGGCGTGAGGTGAGCGGTGCTGTGTGACGATAGCGGGCGGCGCTGTGGCTCGCAGAGGCTTGCTGATGTCAGCATGTGCAGTCTCTCAGCTTGGTCTCATTCGAGAGAAAGCGATGGTGAAAAGGGGAGGTGAGGGGAGGGGGAAAGCCACCATTTCCCATATTCTAAGATGTCCCGGTGAATACGAGATATGTATGTGTACTTGCATCTTTCATAGTGCACCTCTTGAGCCTCGTTTTTAATGACAAAAGGGCTTTGTGTGGAGAGAAATGGAAACTGTTAAAGCAATATCACAAGGCCGCAGGTAATCACAGCAGTGCTGGTGTTCAATACAGCGTGACTGAGCATGATATTGTTTTCATACATTAGCTTAGTGAACATGTAGCATACTTGAAACCCTGAATGTTGCATTTCAGATAAAATTTGTCAAGGTACTTCATTAGTTTGAGGCAACACAAATCATTTAAAAAAATATCAAGCAGCACACAGACCAAAAGCTGGTCTGGAATGACATATGTGAGTGGAGCAGAGCAACATAGACTTGCAGTGCAACTAAAATCGTGTAGTGTTAGACTAAGAATTAACTTCTTAAATGTTAATAAATTATATTTTATAAGTGTCCATGTGGGTGGTATTGACATGCGACCTGTGGCATCAGATGCATGTTCTGTGCCATTTATGATTCTGACAGCTCTTCACTCATTGGGTTATGGGATAATAAAATCTCTATAAACTGGATATATTCACCCTGTGTTATATAAATACTGTGAATTAGGACATAGTGCTCATTTAACATGTCACACTGGACCACAAAACTAGTCGTAAGTAGCAATAGCCAACAATACATTGTATGGGTCAAAGTTATTGATTTTTTCTTTAATTTCTTTAATAGTTGACTTAATATTAGGATATTAAGTAAAGATCATGTTCCATGAACATATTTTGTACATTTCCTACCGTAAATATGCCAAAACTTAATTTTTGATTATTAATATGCATTGCTAAGAACTTCATTTGGACAATTTTAAAGGGCTATTTTTCAAATAGCTGTATCTCAGCCAAAAATTGTCCCATCCTAACAGAAATAAATCTCTATTTCAAAGAATTTACTCTTATGACTAGTTTTGTGGTTAAGGGTCTCATATAGTAAGGCACTGTTGTATAAAAACTGACTAATTTTTAAGAATGCTTAAAGGTGTGAGTTTTCCTGAAACATACAGTGGGTATCTTCTGTGAAAGCCCCATTCATATTGGAAATAGGTACTGGGTTTGTTTTATATATATATATTAAATAATATATAATATATATTATATATATATATATATATATATTTTAAAAAATGTATTTTTTGACTTTGCATGTCCTGAAAAGACCATGTTTCGTCCTTGATAGTTCACTGAAGCTTCCACTGAAGACTTTTTGCTTTATTGTTAAATCAGATTGGATGCCTGATGCCTTGAATGACAGAACAACCCAATAAACATTAGCGTTTTATTTAAACAAATAAACATTAGCGTTTTATTTTTTCTGTAGCTAAAGCTCCCTGCTTTTTCTAATAGACCTCTTAGGATTTAAAATAATTACATGTGCGCAGAACTGCACCCACACACACTTCTCTTTGACCCTGTATTTTGATCTGTCAGAGCTTTCAGTGACCTTTAACCTTGCACTCGGCCTGAAAGCCACTCTTTCTATAAGCCTCATTCTTCTGATTTCATGGAAACATTTAATGAGGTCTTGTGATCTGAGGTCCTTAACTTAGGAGTCTGCTTTAGCAGAATTGTTTTTTAGACGCCCACAGTATAGCAGCCTTTTTTTAGTAGTTTTAGTAGCTGACCATGATTTGTATCTTACAGACGTATCGATTATGATTTTATGTATTGCAGAAGCACAAAAGAGCGTGTCACATGTAGATTAGATGAAAAGACTCAGTTTATGGTTGGCAAATATTGCATCCCTTCACATTTCACCTTCTGTACAAAGATAATGCAAGTCTAAAAAAACATTTGCGATGCCTACATTGTCTCGTTTATAGACCGTCTCTCTCTGCGCTGTAAATGGAATGTAACCTTATAGCTGTGTTTTCTAATTTTAGTTTCATTGACGACTATGAAACTGCAGCCTATCTGGAGTGCAGATACTGTATGCATGTCTATCTGAAGAGACCTTAACCATGCGTCCAGTTTTAAGTCATTTTTAAGCCAGCTTAGTCAGGAAACATATTTGTACCTTTTGGTCTCACTGAAGTAAGAGAAGCACATGAATGTTTTCAGCTACAAACAAGTTGATTAAACATTTTGAATTCACCGTTAAACCACTAAGTCTAGTTTTCCACCAACGAATGACAGATAAGAACGAGAAATTAATAATATAAAAGACACTGTGCTATAAATAGATGAGTTGGACAAGAAGGCAGAAAGAGTGGTTGAGTGGACACCAGAGGGAGACAGACTGATAGAAAGAAGTTGTTGTGAGTCGTGAGCCCTTGCAGTTTTCTTCCATGTGTAGAGGCAGTGATCTACATTCAGTCTGCAGAATTTAAATTATTTATTCTCCTTTTCCTTTCTCTCTCAATTCCTCCTTCTCATTTTCAAACTAGTGTTTGCTTATAACCGGAGTACGGTTTGTATTTAGTGATGATCAATGCCAGCGTTAGTATCAAGCTAGGTTTGTGTTAGCAGATGCTGACAATCCCAAGTCTACCATCAGTGTTTCAGCATTTTAAAGAGTTATGGTACAATCTGGTATGTACACACAAACGTACACATTTTCTGACATATCAAACCTCTTTTTTTCTTATCACAAGCATGTCTCGTGCTCTCTCCTGTTCCGAGGTTCCTGTCATGCTAAAAATAACAGCGGCCGACTGAAAGAGCAGTTCTCAATGGCATGTTCTCCTTCTCTCCCGCCTTTCTGCCTCCTTGGAGTCAGTCCTCTGTTGTATGCATACAGATGGGCCACAGACAGGCATGGCTGTCTAACCGCATACTCCAATGCCAGTTTGGAGGAGAAATGGGGAATGTAGTTTTCTAAGAGGGCTGCAGAGTGTCTTGAGAACAGGCTGCTTAGACCGCTGAATCTATATGCAGTATTTAGCGTGAGCATGTCAGTATGTGCTCAAATATTTTTCTTCTCTTGTCTATTCAGCAGAATCAGATGAATTATAAGCCACAGATTTAAAGTGGTTATGTATTATGTGCACTGGCTGGATTATAGTATTGATATTTCTTGGCAGTTCGTGTTTGCTCTTTCTAACACTTTTTAATACTTGCACAGATTGAACAGTACATTTTGAGTAATGTGTTAGTTCACAAAAAGCAAACTTTATTAATATTTTAAGTGTTATTTTTTCAGGTTTAAGGTGCCAAACTTACAGTTGTGAAACACAAACAGAGTTGACAATGTTGTTCAGCACTCAGAAGGATTCAGAAGGAAAACGATGCATTAAGAGCCAGGGGGTAAAAACTTTTGAACCGAATGAAGATGTGTTCATTTTTCTTATTTTGCCTATGTATCATATATATATATATATATATATATATATATATATATATTTTTTTTTTCCATTTAGTACTGCCCTCCAGAAGCTACAGAAGGTACTTACATGTTTCCCAAAAGAAAAAAATAAGTTAAATTACCCTAATCTTCAAATTCAAAAAGTTTTCAACCCCCGGCTCTTAATGTGTTGTGTTTCCTTCTGAATCTTCAGTGATCATTGGAACCTTCTGTAATAGTTGCATTCGAGTCCCTCAATTGTCCTCAGTGTGAAAAGAAGGATCTCAAAATCATACAGTCATTGTTGGAAAATGATGAAAAAAATGCTGAAAAACCAAAGAATTTATTGGACCTGAATGACAGTTGAACTGAATGAGAGTTTAACTGTTCAGGACAAACAAGGGACTCATGAACAACTATCACAAAAAAAAACAAAAAAAAAAAAAACACAGCTGTGGATTTTTCAGGTAAAGTATTAAGAAGTTTATGTAAACTTTTGAACACTGTAATTTTTATAAATTCAACTATTATTTTCTATGACTATATGTAAACATATTTTGTGTGAAATATCTTATTCAGGTCACTACTACATAAAAAATAACATGCATTGTGTATGGTACCTCTTATTTTGGTAAAATAATTAACATTTTGTAGATTCTGCAAAGTGTATGTAAACTTTTTACCTCAACTGTAGATATTCTGATAATTGAAGAAGAAAGTCTTTAAAGAAAGAGAGTCTTTAAAAAGGTTAGAGACACTAACTAAAAAAAAAAGATGGGAGGAGTCTGTGTGTAAATTATTTAGGATGGAGGCATAGTTAGATGCATACACCTAAGTGCAAACATCCAGTATCAGAAGGCTACATTAAGCATACAGTTTTCAGTTAAACATTGGTTGATTTATTTATTTATTTATTTATTTTTAAACACATTTTTAAACACATCACATAATTGGAGTGCAGATACTGCCTAAATAGACACTTCAGCTCTTTTTCTCCCCTGGTTCACAGCATCACAACATGTTCTTTTTTGTCTCAACAGTGGGTATGATGGGATATGACTGGATGATAGGATTGTCCCGTCATCTTAGATCCTCTCCTCCATTTGGGTAGCAGGGAGTTAAATGTGTCATCCTAGATTCATTCACACAACTGTCACTGTCGTCTCTGCCACTCACTCCCTCTCTCACCCTCTCTTTCGCTCTCTGTTTATAGGCATGATTGTAAAAGATATAAATATTGGATTGGCAAAGGATTCAGATATTTACAGTGGACTTTTAATCAACTAATCTAATACATTCATGAGAACATTTGATCAAAAGTCATGGAAAATGCTGTCGGTTAATATGTGTGTGTCAAGGGCGTTTTCCTCTGAGGAGGCAAGGGAGGCAGTGTCTCTTCAAAATATTGGATGAGGAAAAAAAATAGTCGTACAAAAATAAAACAATGCCATTATTACAAAATAGAACATTAAAAAGTGTAGAAATTACTTGTTTTTCTAAAGAAACATCGTCCGACAGCAACACCAGCGGGTAAAGTTACAACGAGGAGTCTCGCCTCCCTTGAGCCCGTTGAGTTTTATCCAACCCAGGCTCATGAAACGACGTGCTTCTATATACATTTCTGCAACACCGTAATTATGTACCTTTCGCATGTTTCGTGGCAGTTTCAAAGTGAAATGTCCAGAGAATGGCACTAAAACACATGTTCAATATGTGACAGTGGCATGTTTTTATTATGTTTGTACAGGTGTGTATTGCTGTTTTTATTATTTTTTATTTAGTTAGTTATTAGATTTTATTATGCTGCTTGAGGTACCTATTGCAGCTGTTCAGAATTCAAATATCTGTATGTGTTGTGATTGGTTAGCTGTCCCAGTGTGTTGTGATTCAGTACTGGCAAACCCCTTGGCAAAGCAGCAAGTTCTGTCTGCTCCGTTATAGTTAACTTAAGGATATATTAAGGAATAGTTGACGCTACAGTAGTATTGAGTCCTATCGTCAGCCTGGAAGATCACTGATGCATGACATTATCATGCTAATTTATTTAATTATTTGCATACTTATATTGAACCGTTATAAGTGAAGCTATCTACACTGAATGATGAATAAATCTCCTACCACACCCTGCACACGCCTGCGGCACGATACTACTCTGATGCGGCCACTCTAGTCAATGCTTGTGTTTATACCATTATGCGGCTCTCCACGCTGTGTGGCTAAAATTAGGCTAGTCTTCCACCTCGTCCCTACCCACCCCCCAACCATTTGAATTTTCATAGGCGGGATTTATTTTAATGATATTCGAATGGGCTGCATTGTGACATCATAACACCCAGAAAACAACACTGTAGTCCAAAGGAGCCGTTCGTTGTAGTTCTTGAAAAGGGATTTTTTTATATTATTAGATATGACTGGTTATGTTCTTGGATCATGCTATAAATTCCACATCTTGTGTTTGTGTTCATTCCATGTCTGCAAATCAGTCTAAATGAACAATACAATGGCGTTAACGAGACATTTTGAAATGTAAGTAAACAACTCACACACTTAGATAAAACCACTTTGTTACATCAAAATAAGACTTAAAATGACATGAAACCATGATCTGTGGGAGTTTTTATTGAGTAATCAGCTTGGTGAAATTTAAAGCAAAATCTCTGTATCTATGACCAATATTTACTGAGCTTTGATGACTGATATGACCTGAAAAGTATTAAAAAGAATAGCTGAAGATTTATTTAACCAAAAAAAAAAAAAAAAAATTGACTGGGACATGAATTTACATTTGATTTTAAAAAAAAAAATTAAAAATTCAGAACACCACTGCACAACAATGGTGTGTGTGACGTGTTACTCACATAAAGGGAGAAATGTGTATTGAGAAGGCGCGCGACAACATTTCTGAAAATTAAAGTGTCACATGAAATTTGAAATGGCATTCAAGTCACATTTTAGCATGAGACCTGTTTGCAAATTATAAGCGCACCAGTCTTGCTGTTTCAGCTAAGCAGTGTGTGTATATGTGCATGTTTGTTTTTGCCTTCCAGGCCTAATCTGGTGGTTTCATACCTCCTAATGTCTGGGTCTAAATGAGTGTAGTCATCCGTAATGTTGCAGCCCCACACTGCTCAGCTGCTGCAGACGAGGCTACAAAACCCAGTCGTTAACACACTCTCACTCGTCCACATTCACACAAGCCTGTAATCTAGAGAAATCTGGACCTCTTTACCTTTCTGCTTTTACTTTACCCTCATCTCGTGTAAGGACTGAGGTGTTTGAGCTTCAGAAAGTATAAAAGTGATCCACTTCTGAAGTCTTCTGAAACCTTTGTTTGAGAAACAGACCATTTGTACTATTTTTATTATTAGAATTTTATATAATTTGGTGCTTTGGTGTCCTTTTTGAGGCATGAAAGCTCCAATCCCAACACATGGAAAAGAGCAACCAGTAAAAACCTTCAAAATACTCTTTATGTTCCACAGAAGAAAGAAAGTCATACATGTCTTTGACGACATGAGGGTAAGATAACATATATATATATTTTTTTTTCTTTCCCTTTGATGAATTTTTCAGAATGACTTTTGTCTCGGTGGTGATATGTACAGTATGTCCTTGTACAATGTAGCAGAAGTGTATAGTCAGTTTGTTATTGGCATTTCTTGCGTCTTAGGCTAGCATTGCACTTCACTACCCGCTCATGTTTTTCCTCTTTCTCTCTGGTTCTGTATCTTGTGTTCTAGTAGTGAATTATTCATTTTCTGTGGCTGGGTGGTATGTGTGTGTGATGCTGACTTGGGAGAAATCTATTTTGGGTGCAGAGTGAGGAAAAAAAGATGTGGTGGCTTGAATTTTCATGCTGGAGCTCGTGTCACGTGCTGCTACTGCTAATGCTGTTGCCATTGCTACACACCTTTACCTGCTACCTTGTCTCTAGATACGCACGCAAACACACATATTACTGATAGCAACACCGTCTACGGTGCTGCTGTTTTATTAGTTCTAGCACACAGAGAGACATAAATAGTATTGTTAGAACAAAGACCACTGTAGTCTCTGTAAACTGCTATAGCTTTTCAAATTCTAGTAAAATAAGTTGTTTATGAAAGCTTAATTTTTTATTATATCATATTATATTATATTATATGCACTACTGTTCAAATATCTTTACTGTCACTTTGGATCAATTTAATGCATCCTTGCTGAGTAAAAGTATAGACAGTAGTATGTGTTATATGTAATTATTGCAGAATATTCTCTCTCTCTTTCGTAAATTAACATGTTTGAGTGATTATAAGTAGGCTGATATAGGAATTAAGTGGAATGTTCTATCTAGAACTTCCTGTAAAGCTAATTAGCCTCCCGCACTTTTCAGTCATACGTTTGTGCTGCTCAAACACACACACACACACAAACGGTATCTGTGTTAATCCTGTCCTAACAGACTGATTTATGAGCACTAAGGGTATATAAAGGGTAAATGAGCGATTAGAGTGAAGGAAAGAGATGGAAAGTGTGTTAGTGCTTGTAACTACAGACCTATCTTTCATAGCTGCATTAAGAGAGGGAAAAGCGCCGCTGTTTCTAGTTAATAAATTATTCAGGCTGCAGCGCCAGAATGCAAGAGATAGAATTAGAAAAGCAAACAGCCTGGGACCTTACAGCCAGATGAGGAAATCAATACATATTTACATTTCACTGGCTGGGCTTCTCGGGTCGCTCTGTAGAGCGCTTCGCCGTCTACTACTGCTAATTACCACACCAGTGATTCTCACACACATACACTCACTGACTGACTGATTGACATGCCCATTGAATCACTCATGTTCTGTATTAGTGGATTAGCGTGTAGTGTGTGAAACTCTTTCTGCTTCTGTCTGTCCTAAAGTCTGATATGTCTTGTCAGCCATTTTGATAGCGCTACTTGTATAGGGTTTCATAGATTGCAACTCTTCAATAAAAGCAATTAGTGGTGCGGAATGCTTGATGAGCCAAATTACTGTACATCTTCTGAGCTGACTGCAAGGGAACATTCTGTCATTAATTACTCACCCTCATGTTGTTCCTTGTCCTGTAAGACCTTCATTCATCTTTGGAAAGCAAATTAAGATATTTTTGATGAAATCTGAGATCCTTCTGACTCTGCATAGACAGCAACGCAACTGAAACTGTAATTTTATGAAGCTACAAGAATACTTTTTGTGCGCAAATGTAACCCTACTGGGTCCTACTCGCATTCGTTCCAAGTGGTACTCGAACCCGGTGTTGTGCCCATTTTCGACCCCTGCCAAATTATTTACCCCCTCTCGTTGAAATCGCTACCTGATTTGCCTAATCCTAACCCCACCCCTAATCATAACCCCTCCCCCACACCTAATGCTAAACCTACCAATACTAGAGGGGTAGTAATCTGGCAGGGTTAGAATTTGGCATAACATCGGGTCTCTGGCATGGGAGGCCAGCTGTGCAAGTAAACCTCAGTCCCCTTGTCTCAAGAGGTGCATTAGTGACTGATTTAATCAAAAATATTTTAGAATTTGTGTTCTGAAGATGAACAAAGGTCTTATGGGTTTGGAATGACATGAGGGTGAGTAATTAATCACAGAATTAAAATTTTTAGGTGCACTCTCCATTTAATGGGTTAGTTCACACAACAATCAAAATTAGCCCATTATTTATTCACCCTCTAGGTATCCTAAGTGTATATGACTTCCTTCGTTCAGATGAATCCAATCAGAGTAATATTAAAAATTGTTCTGGCTCTCCCAAGCTTTATAACGGTAATGGGTGGGTGTTTCTTTTTAACAGTCTAAAACAAGTCCAATAAACTCATCCATCCATAATAAAAAGTGCCTCACATCGGTGGTGAATAAAGGTCTCCTGTAGTGAATCGATGTGTTTTTGTAAGAAAAATGTCCATATCTAAAAGGTAATAATCTTTAATCTATCTTGCGACAACTGTTGTACACAGAAGCCAGTCCAGGTAGATTACGTAAGACGTCGGCATTGCACATGCGCTGCTCAGAAGTGACAAACGCGAATTCATAGAACCCGGTCATGAATTAGAAGTAAAAAAACAAAGAAAAATGTTGGAGGATTTTGATATAAGCCAAGAGGAGACTGGTTTTCCTTTGCTAAAGTAAGGAAACTTTGCTTCCTTTGCTCCTGTAAACAAATGTTGGTTTTCATGAGCTATGCATATATTCTACGTCATCCACCTGGAGTGTATTTCGTGTACAACAGTTAGCGGAAGCTAATATGGATATTTTTCTTACAAACACACATCGATTCGATACAGGAGGCCTTTACTCACCCCCCGGAGCTGTGTGGAGCACTTATGGATGCACTTTATTGGACTTGTTTTGGACTGCTGAAAAGAAACACACACATTGCCATTATAAAGCTTGGAAGTGCCAGGATCATTTTTAATATAACTCCAATTGGATTCATCTGAAAGAAGGAAGTCATATACACCTAGGTTGTCTGGAGTAAATAATGGGCTAATTTTAAACTAGTCAGCATGATATGAAATTCACTCGTAATTGATATTATTGAAAAAAAAACACTGACGTCATAATTTTTTATCAGTACGTCTTAACTTGATATGGTGACAGACTTCTCTGGTGACGTATGCTGGACTACTCCAATCATTTTGTCTGCTTAAACCTGATCCTGCAAACTCACGTTCGTCTGACTCATTTTTGAGTGTAATGCATACATCTCAAAATCCAATCAATAACCAGTGTAGGTCCCTGCCCTACATTTTTTGCCTTTTTGATAATCTGTTACACTCACATGTACATTGACATAAAGAAGAAAAGATCTGCCAGAGCTTCTGTTTCATCCCAACTAGCCCAAAGCATTTAGCCATTTTGTACTAGCCTTTAAATTAAAGTACTGTAAGAAATGGCCTCCCTTCTTTTCATGAAGGATATTTTGCTGTTCATAATCATATGATCTTTTGTGTAATGATGCATAAAATATGAGATGTAGTAAAAAGGAGTGAATGTAGTGGTAGACCTTTAGACTTTTTCTTGCAAAATATGATGCACATCCTGAGTGTCAGGTTTACACAACACAACAGTTCTATCCATCAGCTGTATTTCGACTGTTTATTCCGACTTAGTTTACCAACACTTTTAAAACTGTTCAAAGCTCAATATCTGTGTCTCTCCTGTTTAATGCCTCCTTGTTTTTGTCCTCCATCTGAATCTTTTTGTCTTTTTGGTCCCGTTGCAGATTATATTCTTTTCCTTCACTCAGTCTTCTTGTCTCAACTTGTCTCTCCATCTCTCTCCATCCATCTCTCTGTGGAGCGGTGTGTCAGGGCGGCCGTGCTGACGGTGCAGACTGCACTCGGCTGAATGAAGATGGGCTGATGGAGGGAGATGATGAATGCACAGGTTCAGTGGGAGAGGTAGAGTGAGGGTGCAGCCGACTGAGGGGACAGGGCAGAGAGATGAAGGGATGGAGAATGAGAGATCGACGTGATGCATAGGGTGCCGGAAGAGTGTGAGAACATCAGATTCACAGGGAAAAGATGAGTGCAGGACTTTTGAAGGGCACTTGATGTGTGTGTACACTATTGTTTGAAAGTTTGGGGCTAGGAAGGGTTTTTTAGGGATTCAAGTGTGTAGCGCTGAAACCCTATTGTAATTATTAGAATGGTCATGGATCAGCGATCATGTGAAACTGATCGTGCAGACCAAACTGTAAGTTGTAGAGAGGTAGTACACACACTAATGACAGCGTGACCAAGGCTCATCCCAATCCGCCTGACAGGGACGTTAAAGCGATCGAAAGTACAAAATCACTCATAACTACTAAACCGTCACTCACAGAATCAAGTGTTTTATGTCGTCAGACAAAACTCAAGCCTCAGATTTGATCGCGAGCCTGCGAAATTTACATTTTTTTTGAAAAACCTACTTTTGCGAACTATACCTAGGTTTTTTGACCGATCAGAACCAAACCAGTGCAGAAAGATTCTCTAAAGAGTGAATATCAATAATTATCAAAATATCACAGTTCGTGGCTACTTTGTGGTGCTATAAAAATGGCTATAACTGCACAACTTTTTGTCCTATCAACATGAAAATTGGTGTGTACGGTCTAGGTCCAAATTGCTACAAGTGTCTACAAGGACATTTGTGTATCTCTAAAAACATGGCCGCCATTGGCTGACGAAGTTTGAGCACCTGTTAGGCAAGGTTAAGGGGAAGGTCTGAGGGGAATTTGAAAGAAATCAACAACAGGTGGGGGATATTGCATTTTTCATGGGCGTAAACAATTGTATGTCAATTGGTTTTTCCACACATACGCACAATATTAATATGATAGAACTCCTCCTCCTGTCCTCCAGACAACTTCGCCTCTAGAACTACTGCTGTCAATTAAGAAGATGTAAAAAACATAATTTTGTAAACTAGTCCTAGGTTTTTTCCCTCAGTCTAGAAAAAAACACTGCAGTACAATTCTCTGAATTCTCTAGGCCAATATATATATATATATATATATATATATTTTAAGAAGTTGAAATCTACCCTTTGGGAAGCTATAACGGGGTCATTTAAAAAAGTCGCCTGTCCAAATTTACCCCAAATCCTATAAAGCCTAAATGAAAACTCAAAACTTCACGAAAAAGGCTGAGAAAATGCAACAGGTGATTCTAAAAAAGCATGCAAAGTTTTAAGGGATCTGACCACAGCTGGTGCTATAACAGTCATAACTGTTAAAAAAACAAAATACTTCTATGGTAAATTATCTAGATTTAAAAAATTCTTTTTAAAATAATTGATTTATGTGGTTACAGGCTTGCTAAATAATGTCTTGTTTTTCGCTGCTTGCAGCTATATTTTTGAATGTTTTTGAAAGTGTCATAAAGCTGCATTTATTTGTTCAATACAAAAACAGTAATAATTTGTGAAATATTACAATTTAAATAAGTGTTTTTTTGTTTAAATATATTTTAAAATGTAATTTATTCCTTTGATGATTTTCTGAGTAGTATGACATCACACTGCTCAGGCTCCGCCCACAACCACTGACGGACTGTCCTGTATTACCATATTTTTCAGCCCGTAGTCAGCTGTCCGCTGTCCGCTGTCTGCCATTTTCTCCATGCACGAGCAGCTGTAGCAACTACGTCTCGTAAGCAATGCAGGTGTTTTGTAGTTGAATGTAGAAGCAAACTAGAGTCTTCATTGTTTTACACGACCATTGAGGAATTTTAACCAAAGTGTTTTGCAGACATCCAATATCCCCTTTAAATGAATTATAAATGTGTTTAAAATATTGAAAAGCATATTTATAATCAACATTTTCTTTGCTTCATCTGGGATACATTTGCTGCTGCTGTAGAATTCGCTGAAAATGAGGTAGCTTAGAAGGCAGCAGAATAACCTACTACGTTAGGACCCCTGCATTATGAGATTTTTCATCATGACCTCCTGTACCAGCTGTCACCTCACACCTAACAGGAATGACCTCTCAGAGCATCCAGATAGCGTTCACAAGCCCAGCGCCACTGACGCTGCTTTACACACATGCACACAGGCAGAGAAAGGACAGTTTCTCCCTTCCTTTGTCTCCCGCTTTCTTTTATCTCAATGGCATTGCTATAAATAGTGTTGTGCAGAGGGAGGAAGGTGGGTTCATAATTAAAGTTTTCTGGCGGAGCACATCATAGCATTGTCTCATATTCATCCTGTCTTTAAACGGGCGCTTTTTTGCACAATGCAAGAGAGTGTGAGCAGGACGGGTCTTCAAAGCAGCCAAACACACGCTTCGGCCACATCACACTCTGCGGCCATATCACACACACGGGATGTCCATTCATCCACCCTACTAGAGACAGGGGAAGAGTGCGCCACTTTTGCTTTCATCATACCATCCCGACCGGTGTGCGAACGCACACACTCATGCACACAAACAGTAGTATTTCAATTAGACACTAGAATGATCACACACAACAACACCAATGTTATTACGCATGCATGTGGAAGAACATGCACACACACTTGGAGCAGAGGCCAGGCAGGCTAATTAAAAGGCACAGAGAGTGTTAATGTGTTGTAATGCTGGACGGACTGCCGGGTATTACAGGAGCAGGAGTCTTTACTGTACAGAGCCTTTGAAAGCCTGCCAGATCTTTCCTTTTCTCTCTGCCTCAACTGATATTTGAGCTTATGCCACACTAAAATAAATAAATCTTTTTTCTCCATAATGCCTCATGCTGTTTTACACATTACAACCTGTTCACTCTGATGGCGGTTTTTGTCTCTGGAGGTCAGCAGGCCACGGTGATGTGGGTTGTGTCATTCAAAATGGAATTAAGATTGCCTTTTAAATTCCTGAATTTGAATTGAGGTAGTAAACGGGATATAGAATTCAACTGAATGTAAGGAAGGGCAATTAAAATCAAAAGAAACTTGTATAGGTATAATTTTTAACTAGAAAAGCCAAATTTGTAAACACAAATTGTACATCTTTAAATGTTGGCTTGGTTGAATATCTAAAGATTTATAGGTATAAAGTTTATGTGTGTGTGTGTGTCGTGTTGCATTGATGCCAGAATGCACTGCCTGCTTTGAAGTTCTTCTTAATTGCATTTCAGTTAGTCCACTTCCAGAACAAAAATTTACAAATAATGTACTCACCCCTTGTCATCCAAGATGTTTATGTCTTTCTTTCTTCAGCCGTAAAGAAATTATGTTTTTTAAGGGAAACATTTCAGGATTTTTCTCCATATAATGGACTGATATGGTGCCCCAATTTTGAACTTCCAAAATGCAGTTTAAATGAGGCTTCAAGCGATCCACAATGTGGTTGTAAACAATCTCAGCCAAGGAAGAAGGGTCTTATCTAGTGAAACGATCAGTTATTTTCATTAAAAAAATACAATTTAAATACTTTTCAATCTCAAATGCTCATCTTGCCTTTCTGTCCATGAACTGTCAAGACACTTATGGTATTTTGAAAAACTCCCATCTCATGTTCTCCCTCAACTTCAAAATCGTCCTATATCGTTGTTTTACCTTTTTTGTTAAGGTAAAACAACGTTTGTTTTTTGTTTAATCTTCTTTGCATGCTCACTTTGCAAAGACTGTGTCGGTACTTCTGCAGTGAGTTTTTCAACATATCCTAACTGTCTTGAACCAGAATACAGAGTTTAGGCAGAGCAAAACAAGACAAGCATTTGAGATTAAAAAGTATTTAAATTGTATTTTTTTTTTTTTTAATGAAAATAACAGATCGTTTCACTAGATAAGACCCTTCTTCCTCGGTTGGGATCATTTACAACTGCATTTGGGATCGTTTGAGCCGCATTTAAACTGCATTTTGGAAGTTCATGTCAGTCCACTATATGGAGAAAAATGCTGAAATGTTTTCCTGAAAAAACATAATTTCTTATCGACTGAAGAAAGAAAGACACGGACATCTTGGATGACAAGGGGGTGAGTACATTATCTGTAAATTTTTGTTCTGGAAGTGGACTTATCCTTTAATTTAAGATACATTTAAAAATGCATAGCACACACAAATAAAAATAGACTGTTTTTAATTAGGTTGTTTTTGGTTTTGAATGGATTATCATTTTAATTTTCATTTCTCTCTTTTGTACTGAGCTCACTGCAGTGCATTCTGGGATTGCATCATGTAGTCATGTAGCAAACATGATATCCTGCTTCTAGTTCAAAACAAGTATCTTAGGGAGCTGCAAAATTAAGTTAGCCTCCTTTTTGGTAAAGCCTTTGCATCGGGAGCAAATCTATGATGCCTTAAGGGTTAGTTGTTTCAAAACTGAAAATTCTGTGATTAATTACTCACCCTCATGTTGTTCCAAATCCATAAGACCTTTGTTCATCTTCAGAACACAAATTAAGATATTTTGTTGAAATCTGAGAGCTTTCTGACCCTGCTTAGACAGCAACACAACTGACATGTTCAAGGCTCAGAAAAGATATCATTAAAATAGTCTGTGTGACATCAGTGGTTCAACTTTAATTTTTATGAAGCTTTGAGAATACTGTTTGTGTGCAAAGAAAACAAATATGACTTTATTCAACAGTTTCATTTCTTCAGTGTCAGTGTTCGACACATGTTCACGAGAGTACAAAGTTAGCATAAGGGCTATTGATAACTGAAACTAAAACTAAAAATCATAAGAACTTAATTAAATGTTGGTTAAAAAGTATAAACAGTATATATTAAAAAATGGCCATGGCTACTCTCTTAATATTTGTTTAGTTTAAGATTACTAAATACTAAACAAGCTAAAATTAAAAAAATAAAATTATACAGACATTAAAAAAAAACAAAAAACAAATAAAAATGACAAAAACATAAAATTACTAAAACATTAAATATAAAAATTCTAAATATTATGATAAAACTATAGTAATAACAATAAAATAACACTGGCAGGCATGAAACTAAAGTTGACCATGTCTGGTCTTTAAATGCATGTTATTTATCTAATTATGAATGAATCATCTGTGCAAGTATTATTTATTTCTTTGGCCAATTTTTATTTCAAAAGTCATAATTTAAACAGTTCTCTCTGATGATACATGTTGGACTTATCCAATCATTTATTTTGTTTAAACCACATCCCTCCTTACAACTAACAACCAGGCCCGTAGCCTGAGGTAATTTTTCATGTTAAGAAATGAAATTTGTTCTCTGAATTACTAATTTGCTGCTAAACTCTTCATATGGATGTCTGCATATTATATATAATTAAGTTTAGACAGTTTGCTAAAATGTTTAGTGTCCGTGGTAGTGAACAAGGCTTGAGAGAGTGAGAGTGAAGGCGCGAGCGCAGCCTCCATGTTGCCAGATCCAGCTGTTGTAAGTGTTTTGGACTTGTTTTTTCCACTTAATTTTACACTTTAGAAAGTTAAAAAAGTAGGAAGTTGCCGTTTAGGGTCAGCGATATGTTTATTTTATCTTATTTGCAAAATATTTTAATTTCAGTTCCTTTTTATTTATTTTTCGGTTTTTGTTCGTTTTAATAGCAATATGTGGCAACACTACATCGCCGGCACTTAAACTGACAGTAATCAAAAAAACCCACAGAAAGGTTATTGCTGACAGGATACCACATTCGGTAAAAGAAATGCAGACAATACCATGATATTATTTGTCAGAAATGTTATTAACACTGTCAAAAACGGTAGCATTTAACACTAGTACACAGATCTGTTAAACTGGTAGGTTACAGAATGAAATGAAATACGCGAACACTAGCCATGAAGAAGTCTATGTTAGTATAGTCCAGAGGTCGCGTTAACCGAAAATTCTCCGTCATTGACGTTTTTTTGTTTTTTTTTATCAGTGACGGAGAAGTCTGAAGGCCGTCCGTCATTTTGACGGATTGCACTGAGGGTGATCCATTGTTAAATTGTAGCTGTGATTCCCACCCCTGTCCAGTTGGTGGCGAGTGCGCTCCAATGTAGCAGCAGAGCGCTGGATCCACAACTAAAACTGAACTGTCACGACTGTTTTGCAATGTGTTTCATTACACACAGGCGAGTACACAGAAGCTACAACGATCTATCATGCCACATAAAGAGCGCCAAAACGGTATTTATTGCTTGAATTTCCTAATGAAGTGGACAGTTTGAAATCTGAGAGACTTTGTTTTATATCAAAAGTAACACAAAGTCTAGCCTACTGCTATTTATTTCATCAACTGAAATCGCATAGACAAAAAAAGGATTGTGATTTAAGAATCGATTTTAGTTCATTAAAATGAGAATCTGTTAAATTCGAGAAATCTTATTTTTGTTGTTTGTTTTGTTTTGTTTACAAAGCCCTAGCTATTTGGTTATTTTTAAAGGCGTCATCGGATACTAAGTTCACTTTTTACATTTTGTTTAAACATTACTGTGTGTTGGCAGTGTATGTACAAATCTACCCTATAATGATAAAAATCCATGCAGTGGGTTTAAATGAATATGTAAAAATAATATTCCCCTTTTCAAATGGAGCCATTCTCAGATGCCTGTCGTTGTTGCATCACACCGACAGAGGCTGCTCCCACGATAGTTGATTGACATGAGCTCTTACCTCAGACCAGCTGTAACAGTCCAACGTCCATGGTGTTGTGTTGCTGTATGTAATAATGAACATAGTGGTCGTCATCTGAGCCACTGAAGATGCAGTGGATTACGTTTGTTTGTGAAGGGAATGCGCCTCCCGATCTACATATATCCGTCTATGTTTGCACGAATCATTTGTGATCCAGATTCACTTAATGCAGAAGTGAGTATAAGGGTATTTTTATGAGTCTTTGTGATCGCCTTTCCTAATAATGTGCTAGTTAGCAAGTTTAGCAGCTAAATGCGGCTAAAGTAAACAGGCTCATCACTCCACAGAGAGAAGAGAGGGGCGGGGCGAGCAGAGCTCATTTGCATTTAAAGCAGCCTCGACCAGAATGAGATGATTTTTGCAAAGCTGATTTTGGCAATGTAAAAAGGGTGTTGTTTTACACAACCATTGAGAATTTTTAACCAAAGTATATTATAGACTTTTCATTAAGACCCTAAAGAATCATATCAACTTGTGGAAAATGGGCATCCGATGACCCCTTTAAACACTGCGCTGTCATCCTGTAGGTTCATTAAAAATTAAAATGTGAATTAGCCGCTACAGGGAAATAACGAGAAGAATAATAATGTGCAGTAAATGGTAAAATTTGTAAATGTAAATGGTGTAAATTGTAAAAAGTAAATGGTGTGCTCATAATTAAAATAACACTTTAAAAAAAGACAGCTTTTTGCAATATCAAGCAGCAGAAGGACCTGTTTTGTACAGCTAAAAATAGCTGGATGCAGATGAGACCAGAAGCCAGACCCATAAAATTTACAAATGGCTGCACCCGCTCTTATGGGAAATATAAGGTCAATACAGGGGCTTAACAGGTTCTTTGTACTGTATATAGCACCTATATACAGGATATAAGAACCAATTTTGTGTATGTATGAGTGTGTAATCCATTTAACTCGCATGTATGTCACAATACAAAACAAATGTTCTGTTACTACTAATGTTACGTTACGATTTGGAAAATACCATCTGCATAGCTCGCTAGGTTTTGTAACAGAGCTTGTGTGTGTGTTTATGTGTGTATCAGTCGGTCCTGATAGCCAAATCCTACCCACCCTTAAGTTCTTGTGTAAAGTGAGCCAAAGAGGCATGTCACATTGAATCACACAGCAGGCTCTAACCTTCTAAGCTGGTGCTGGCTCTCAACACACATGCATGCATACACAAATTGGCCTGCAGTAAATATGAGCGGCGACTGATGAGGTCATTTAAAGCATAGAGAATCTGCCTGACTCATACTCATCCACAGCATCTATTACTTCAGCATGAATACCAGCTTATTCGCCACAGGCTCAACCAGCCATACAAGGAGATGGTGCGAGATGTTGTTTGGCCCATGCAGGGTGAGCATGACGCTATACGCTCGCTTTGTGAAGCATTTTCTCAGTGAGCCTGGACTTGATTCTCAGTTGACCTCTCTAAAACCACTGCTGCATTTTACCTTGACCTGTATTTAGCGCAAAGGGCTTAATGTGATTTTGCTAAGTAATCAGGTTAGGGTGATTGTTTGAATGTCTGCCCTCTCAGTATCAGATGTATTGATTCTCCACTGAAGTTTAGAGAGCCAGTTGCTCAAAAGAAGAATCTGAGGTTTTTTTTTTTTTTTTTTAAGCATTTTATCTAAATGAATGGATTAAATCTTAAAAATAAGATCATAAAACATGTTTAGTATTGCATATTTAGTAATGCTCTTTAGAAGCTGCAAGAAATATTCACATAAATTCCACAGTACAAAATAGTAAAATATGTACAAATATGATCTTTGTCAAATTTTAATTTATCATTTAGTATATTTTTTTATATATAGCTTTTAATATTTTAAATATGAAGTAATTATAGTTATATTATTTCTATCATAACTTTTAGCATGGTAATGGATATGACAATGTTTATGTATTTAGTCTTGGCAGAATAGATTTGCTTTGCTGTTGAATTGCTGCTGCAAAGCAAACAGGAACTTGCTACTGCCAGTACATACATTGATACACTGCTGTGAGTATTTAAGACATACTGCTGCTGCACAAGTAGCATATATAATGACCCGTAGCAGATCTATACAGGTGGAGCTGGGGAAGGTGGAGGGTTTCAGAGGAACTCTGAATGGGCGTTGTGAAATGCTGTAGTGAATGCTAACCAGCCATTTAAATGTAAAGCAGCAAGCTCATTGGCTCCGTATGCAACATGAACCAGTCAGCTTGTGCCAGTTAACTGTGAAATGTGAATGTCATCAGTTTGCATTAATGACCAATCACCCTGCGCCATCTAGAGTTCTTTATACTTTTTGTTTTCTGAAATATATGCATATATTGTATAGCTTTATGAGCTTTATTCATAAATTATGAACAATTTTTTATAATCCCGCTGTAAGGGGTATGTCAACTTGAGCAGCCATCTGTAAATTACAGCCCATTGCAAAACTGCTGTAACATTCATGTTCTTTCAAACATTTTCCTTGACCTGTGCTTCTCACTCCATTTGAGTACATGATCCTGGCTACCATCATCGCTAACTGCATCGTCCTGGCCCTGGAACAGCATCTTCCAGATGGGGACAAGACACCTATGTCTGAGCGCTTGGTGAGTTCCAGTTGGGTTGTTCAGTGTTTCTTTGTTTCCATATTTGAGCCATATAATGCAACAGAAGACTCAGGATCTATCAGTCTCTGATGTATCATTCCTTTTGCATAAATCCAGTGGTTAATTCATGTTTGCACACTCTTATTTCTTTTGTCCTGTCCCTTTGTGTTTCTCTCTCACAGGAGGACACTGAACCCTACTTCATTGGCATTTTCTGTTTCGAGTCAGGCATTAAGATCTTGGCTTTGGGCTTTGCCTTCCACAAGGGCTCGTACCTACGCAATGGCTGGAATGTCATGGACTTTGTAGTGGTGCTTACTGGGTAAGTCAGAAACGCATTTGCATGCTTGAAGCACTCACTAAGAATAAATTGTGCCAAATGATACAGTTATTTACGTGCACATGGCGCCTGCGTTGTTTTAGCACTAAAGGATTATGCAAATAAGATACAAGTACTAGAGAAATTTCACAATTCTCCATACCAGTTTTGATACCACAACAAAAAACAGTTTGCTGTTGAAAGTTTAGTATCAATGTTCACCTGCTTGCCACATGCAATAATAGCATTAAAGGGATAGTTTACCAAAAAAAAAGAAAATTCTGCGATTAATCACTCACCCTCATGTCGTTCCAGACCTGTAAGACCTTTGTTGATCTTCGGAGCACAAATTAAGATATTTTTGATGAAATCTAAGAGCCTTCTGACCCTGCACAGGCAGCAATGGTACTACCACATTCAAGGCCCAGAAAGGTAGTAAAGACATTGATAAAATAGTCCATGTGACATCAGTGGTTCAACCTTAATGCTATAAAGCTTCAAAAATACTATTGGTGCACAAAGAAAACAAAAATAACGACTTATTCAACAATTTCTTTTCTTTCACGTCAGTTTCTGACGTGTGTTCACGAGAGTACCAATATTGTTGAATAAAGTCATTATTTTTGTTTTCTTTCCACGCAAAAAGTATTCTCATAGCTTCATGAAAGTACGGTTGAACCACTGATTTCACATGGACTATTTTAACGATCTCCTTATGGTGCATTCACATGGGGCGTCAGCATTAACGCTTCTCATTAACTTTGAATGAGTGACATCATGAGTTGCTGAACTGTCTTGTGGATTTGTTGCATCACGACACTGGTGTTGCTTGTGACATAAGTTGAAAAACCTTTAACTTTTTGAGCGCCAACACAGGCATCAGCCAATCAGATTGCCTTATTCAAATACCCTAGTGCAGAAGCTAGCCAATCATGTTCATACAAAAGTGATTGACTGTTCTCACTATAACGGTCTTGTCAGCACCAAGCTTCAGACATGCCCTCCATTAAGCGTCGATGCTGGCACCCTGTGTGAATGTACTGTTACTACCTTTCTGGGCCTTCAATGTGTCAGTTGCGTTGTTATCTATACAGGGTCAGAAAGCTCGCGGATTTCATTAAAAATATCTTCATTTGTGCTCCAAAGATGAACAATGGTCTTACAGGTTCAGAACGACATAAGGGTAACTAATTAGTAACAAAATGTTCATTTTTGAGTGAACTATCCCTTTAGTTGCACCAGTCATAAAGCATCTACAATGAGCCTAATTAACATAGAAAGGAGGTGCATTTGTGCTGAAAATAATGACAGTGAGATCATTTTAAATACACCTGATGCAGTGCTAAACCAGCACAGATAACGCCTGGTTAAACTGGATTACAGGTGGCTAGTGAAGAAGACGCAGGTGCAAAAGTGGTGCAACACTTTAGTGAATTTAACCCATAAGCTTTTTAATATCACTGTGTTGGTGTTTTAAACACACATAATATGGCATATTGCCTGCTGTTATATTCTGTTTTAAAATTGGCGAATGTTTTGCAATTTTTTGTTATTTCATGAATTCTGCATGTGTAGACGTGTGTGTATGTGTGGTGTAACCGCACGGCAAGTGATGTTTGTGTTCTCCTGACCTAATGAGCTCATGGTGAGCCCAGATCAGAGCAGCACTGCGGATACAAGCGGTGAGGACACGCTACAAATGTCACCAGAGAGAGAGAGAGAGAGAGAGAGCAAGACAGAAAAAAGAGAAACAGACAGGAGAAAGGATGATGGGATAGCACAGGGCTGTAGACAATCATGATTTTTTGCAAAGGAGGAGGGAGGAGCATGAGAAAATTTGATCTTACTCCTCTTAGTTTGTTTAATTTATATAAATAAGCCTTATGCGACTTTATACTTTTAATTAAATTCCTACCTGATCTCATGACGAAAACGAACCTGTGGGAACTTTTTTGCACGATGCAAAAAAACGCATCCAATAAGTACATATCACTGCGGTTTCCAACAGAAATTAACACTAGAGCCGGTAAAACAGCAAGAACTTGTAATAATTTTCATACACAGTTATGATTACAGCTTCATATGTTTCGCTTTCCGGATGTAACAGTCTTGCTCGGTAGCTCAGCTGGCACAGAATTGGACTTGGATGTGGAATCCTTAGGTACGAATCCCATGAAAAATGAGACTCACGATGAAAGAGCTGAAAGATGAGAAAGCAAAAAACAAGCTAAAACGGCATGCTTGTAATTGCGTTTTTACCAGTGTTGCCAAGTCTGCGGTTTTCCCGCCGAATTAAGCTACTTTAACACTGTTGAAGCGACCCCAATAACGTAATATTTAGCCCCTGGAATGCAAATTTTACCAGGGGAACCCTGCCAAAAAACATGTATGTTACCCCGCGGAACGCGTTATTTATGTTTTTTTGGACGGGCACTACTTTTGGGCTATTTTTGAGTAGCAATTTGGCAGATTTCGTTTGAAAACCTGGCAACCCTGGTACAAAGCCAACACGTACAAAACCAGTGGCACATAAAACCGTTTGTTCCGTGGGGAAATATACGAGCGCTCTTTTAGCGCCACTCAGTGGACATTTCTGTTGAAAACTGCATTGATATGTACCTATTGGTGTATATTTCATGAAAAGGTTCCCAAAGATATGTTTTCATCATAAAATCAGTCTAAACTCTTATAACCGTCTATCCTCCTGCAGTACATCACTTCTGAATGTCCCTTTTCTCCAGTATGCATGTTAGCTGTAGCCTTTCTGTTTTTCTCTTCGCACATCAAATTTGCTCATTCATTCTATTTAGTTTGTAATTTTGAGAACTAGGACTGAATGCAGAGGTGCTAATAGGTTGGCTAAGACAGATATTGCCACTTGACCTACAATCCACAAGCTTGATTGATCATCCATAGTAGCTCAGTTAGCATTACTGCTAACACACACCGCTGGGTCTCATGTGCTGTTATTGGTAGTTTAACGCATGGTGGGTGTTGTGAAGAATGTGAAGGAGGTATGTGTGGCAAAAACATTTATCATGTGATGTGCTCCATCAAATCAGCAGTGAACTGATTCTCAGCTCTGTCATATTCTAAGTTGTACTCCACTTTGACTGAAGAGGGTAAAGGTGTATGTAGGTGTGTTCAATGTGTTTTGAAGTGCGCAGTCGTGTCGTTCTATAAACCTGGTGCCTTTTCCAATAAATTTGTATAAATTTTTAAATGTCTTGTTAGACAAATAAATAGTTTTGTGTCCTCTCAAAGCAGCTCAAGGTTAATATAACATTAACAAGGACATATAATTGTAAGAAAAGGTAACAGGGTTGAATTGTTGGACAAAAATTGTTAAAGGGTTAGTTCACCCAAAAATGAAAAGTCCACTATTTATTACATGCCATTCCAAACCTGTAAGACCTTCGTTCATCTTCAGAGCACAAATTAATATATTTTTGATGAAATCCGAGAGCTTTCTGACCCAGACAGCAACACAACTGACACATTCAAGGCCCAGAAAAGTAGTAAGGACATTGTTAAAATAGTCCATGTGACATCAGTGGTTCAACCTTAATTTTATGAAGCTACGAGAATACTTTCTGTCTGTAAAGTAAATAAAAATAGCAACTTTATTCAAAAATCTCTTTTCCTCAGTGTCAGTCTTCGATACGCATTCATGTCGCAAGCATGTGGTGCTGCTGGTGCAGGAGACAGTGTTCTGACCTATTATAAATTATATTGAATTATTTTAAAAAGGAAAATATGATGGTAACAGGGTTGACAAGTAACCTGATTACACAAGTCGTCAATTAAAATCTTTAATTTAAAATATATGAAGAGTGAATAAATATATAATAAAGATGCTAATGTATATTGTTAATTAATACTACTGCTATTACCATTATTGTAAATATATTGTAAACTGTAAATAAAAGATTATTTGATTTTTTTTTTTTTTTTTACAAGAAAATACTATTTCAGTTTTTCTACTTAAAAATATATAATTTAGTTCAATATTTAACTTTCATTTTTATTGTTAGTAAAAGTTTCTAGCAATTTATGAGTGAAAATAGTTTCTACACCAGTTTTTTTTCAGTGTACTACTACTAATAACAACAACAAAAACTACTATTAATAATAATAATAATTCTTAATTATCATTAATTATGTTAATATATTTGCTAATATAGCAAAAAATCAAGAAAAAAGAAAAACAAATGGTTAGAAATTGTCTGTATTACACTATACTATGGTTACTATGGTGTATTTTGTAAGGGTACAAGCTTACACTGTTAAAAAAAAAAATCTGTAAATTTACAGTAAAAACTGGCAGCTGTGGTTGCCAGAATTTTACCATAAAAAATACGATAGCAACATTTTAGGTATCTAAAAAACATATTTCATTAAAGGAGAAGTCCACTTCCAGAACAACAATTTACAAAAAATTTACTCACCCCCTTGTCATCCAAGATGTTTATGTCTTTCTGTCTTCAGTCGTAAAGAAATTATGTTTTTTGGGGAAAACATTTCAGCATTTTTCTCCATATAATGGACTGATATGGTGCCCCGAACTTCCAAAATTCAGTTTAAACGTGGCTTCAAATGATCCCAAATGCAGTTGTAAACGATCCCAGCCGAGGAAGAAGGGTCTTATCTAGCAAAACGATCATTATTTGCATTTTAAAAATACAATTTATACATTTTTTAATGCCAAACGCTCGTCTTGTCTTACTCTGCTTGGACTGTTTTTGTTCCGGTTCATGACAGTTAGGGTATGTTGAAAAACTCCCATCTCATGTTCTCCCTCAACTTCAAAATCATTCTATATCGCTGTTTTACCTTTTTTGTTAAGGGTGTTTGATCTTCTTTGCATGTTCACATTGCAAAGACTGGGTCGGTACTTCTGCAGTGATGTAGGATGATTTTGAAATGATTTTTGAAGTTGAGGGAGAAAATGCGATTGGAGTTTTTCGACATACCCTAACTGTCTTGAGCCAGAATACACAGAGTTCAGGGAGAGAAAGGTAAGACGAGCGTTTGAGATTAAAAAGTATTTAAATTGTATTTTTGAATGAAAATAATCGTTTCGCTAGATAAGACCCTTCTTCCTCGGCTGGGATTGTTTACAACCGCATTTGGGATCGTTTGAAGCAGCATTTAAACTGTATTTTGGAAGTTCAAAATCAGGGCACCATATCAGTCCATTATATGGAGAAAAATGCTGAAATGTTCTACTCAAATAACATAATTTCTTTACGACTGAAGAAAGAAAGACATAAACATCTTGGATGACAAGGGGGTGAGTACATTATATGTGAATCTTTGTTTTGCAAGTGGACTTTTCCTTTAACTGAGATAATGTTAATCTACAGTGGGTACGGAAAGTATTCAGACCCCCTTAAATTTTTCACTCTTTGTTATATTGCAGCCATTTGCTAAAATCATTTAAGTGTATTTTTTTCCTCATTAATGTACACACAGCACCCCATACTGACAGAAAAACACAGAATTGTTGACATTTTTGCAGATTTATTAAAAAAGAAAAAGTGAAATATCACATGGTCCTAAGTATTCAGACCCTTTGTTCAGTATTTAGTAGAAGCACCCTTTTGATCTAATACAGCCATGAGTCTTTTTGAGAAAGATGCAACAAGTTTTTCACACCTGGATTTAGGGATCCTCTGCCATTCCTCCTTGCAGATCCTCTCCAGTTCTGTCAGGTTGGATGGTAAACGTTGGTGGACAGCCATTTTTAGGTCTCTCCAGTGATGCTCAATTGGGTTTAAGTCAGGGCTCTGGCTGGGCCATTCAAGAACAGTCACGGAGTTGTTGTGAAGCCACTCCTTCGTTATTTTAGCTGTGTGCTTGGGGTCATTGTCTTGTTGGAAGGTAAACCTTCGGCCCAGTCTGAGGTCCTGAGCACTCTGGAGAAGGTTTTCGTCCAGGATATCCCTGTACTTGGCCACATTCATCTTTCCCTCAATTGCAACCAGTCATCCTGTCCCTGCAGCTGAAAAACATGATGCTGCCACCACCATGCTTCACTGTTGGGACTGTATTGGATAGGTGATGAGCAGTGCCTGGTTTTCTCCACACATACCGCTTAGAATTAAGGCCAAAAAGTTCTATCTTGGTCTCATCAGACCAGAGAATCTTATTTCTCACCATCTTGGAGTCCTTCAGGTGTTTTTTAGCAAACCCCATGCGAGCTTTCATGTGTCTTGCACTGAGGAGAGGCTTCCATCGGGCCACTCTGCCATAAAGCCCCGACTGGTGGAGGGCTGCAGTGATGGTTGACTTTCTACAACTTTCTCCCATCTCCTGACTGTATCTCTGGAGCTCAGCCACAGTGATCTTTGGGTTCTTCTTTACCTCTCTCGCCAAGGCCCGATAGCTCAGTTTGGCCATACGGCCAGCTCTAGGAAGGGTTCTGGTCGTCCCAAACGTCTTCCATTTAAGGATTATGGAGGCCACTGTGCTCTTAGGAACCTTAAGTGCAGCAGAATTTTTTTTGTAACCTTGGCCAGATCTGTGCCTTGCCACAATTCTGTCTCTGAGTTCTTCAGGCAGTTCCTTTGACCTCATGATTCCCATTTGCTCTGACATGCACTGTGAGCTGTAAGGTCTTATATAGACAGGTGTGTGGCTTTCCTAATCAAGTCCAATCAGTATAATCAAACACAGCTGGACTCAAATGAAGGTGTAGAACCATCTCAAGGATGATCAGAAGAAATGGACAGCACCTGAGTTAAATATATGAGCGTCACAGCAAAGGGTCTGAATACTTAGGACCATGTGATATTTCAGTTTTTCTTTAATTAATCTGCAAAAATGTCAACAATTCTGTGTTTTTCTGTCAATATGGGGTGCTGTGTGTACATTAATGAGGAAAAAAATGAACTTAAATGATTTTAGCAAATGGCTGCAATATAACAAAGAGTGAAAAATTTAAGGGGGTCTGAATAATTTCCGTACCCACTGTATATTAACGTATCAATGTACTGAAATTTGTTTAGTACCTTTACAATACACTGATAACAACCAAAAGCAGGTGGTGGTGATGAGAACGTCACATGAGGAACCAAAGCTCATCACAAGCAGCTTTTCCACAAGCTGAGAAAGAAAATTCTAATATATATAGAAGCTACACAGTGTCATTTAATGAAATACTAAACAGCATCAGTGTAACACGCGCTACTGAAATAGAAACATTCATTTAACAGCATTAGATGTAACATACAACCCAAATGAGCATAACTGGTAAGAAAAAACTAAGAAGAACAGTTATTTCAACAAACAAACATCAAATGTGAAATGTAACACAGGGAATTCTAGCAATGTTCATTTATGTTTTTCACTTTAAATTATATGTTCTTTCTCACATCTAAAAACTGTATTGTACCGTAAAATGACTTGAAAAAAATATCCATTACAGTCCATTACAGGTTTTCGCTATAGTAGTAAGGGTACATACCGTTAAGCAATTAATTATTTTTTACTGTAGCATTTTTACAGTCTTCTGCTGTTAAAATCACAATCCTTTTTAACAGTGTAGGTGTTAGTTGTTATGCGTGCATACCATGTCTTCTCTGTATATACAGTATATGTGTGTTTATATGTCTACATACAGAATGAGATTCTCCCGTTTGATCTTTGTGAGACTGTGTGTGTGTGTAAATGGGTCAGAGGGTGTGTTGGCTGCAGTAGGGAGGAGAGCTATAGCCCTGTTTGCTTGCTGCAGCCATTTTCTTTTCTCACTCCATTCTGAGTCTTTATCATGTGCACAGTGATGTTTTGACGTAGGTTGAGCAGTTGTCCTGTTTAACAGATGTAAGATGACATTTGTTTATATGAAAAACAAGTACATAATAAGCAAGTGTAAAGGAAGAAAGGGAAGCGAGTAAGAGGAACCGAGAAAGAGAGCGAGAGCAGCTGCTGTGGCTGGTGGAATGAACTGCAGTGTGATATTGGGTTTGTCTTTCCATGTTTCCTAGGGTTTAGCGAGGAAGAGAAAGGGAAAGATGCAACTGGAGAAGCAATAGGTTGGAAACAAGCAGTGGCTTGTGTGTGTATATGTGAGAGAGAGAGAGGACAGAGAGAGAGTGGAGAAACAGAGCAAGCCAATGAGAGCAGTCTGTGCAGGAGCTGCTGCAGTAACCTGTTTTTCACTACTGCAGATGATCAATCATCCAGCAAAGCCTTGAGACACAAGAACTCTCTCTCTCTCTTTCTCTCTCCTCACACGCTGATATTCTCTCTCTCTTCACAGCTGTTCTCTCTTTGCTGTGGTAGGTAAATGGCGGATGTGTCTTTCAGTTGAGGAGCACTTTGAAGATGAAATGATATGTCCCCTCTCAACACCTCAGCCCTGGTCCTTTGATATATCCTAACATGCATTGATAGCCCTTTCTCTTTTTCCTCTTTTTCTTTTTGTCTTTATTTTCTAATAGAATATGCTAAAAACACATCAAAATTCGATGTAAAACAGTTGCAACATCAAGCAAAGAGTGCACAAATACACCATCTACACACAGACAGTATGTCAAAAAATCCTAAAGGATTCCAATAAGAGAATTGTACAGGATTCTAATTAGAATTTCTGTCATGTTTTGGAACCATTCCTGTAAGATTCCTATCTAGGACTTTCTGTACAAATGATTTTGTTCTTATCCTGCTCATGTTATTTGCAGCAGCTTGTTTACTGAAGACAATGTACATAAAAGAGAATGATTTACATAGGACGCCAATGGATCCCAGGTAAAAAAAATAAAAAATAAAAATACATATATATTAGCTGAAATGCAGCTTTTTTTTTAAATTTCAAAAATATGTCATTTCAAAAATATGTCATTCCTGACTGAGGTTGCATCCAAAAGTAATGTAAAATTACACTGCCCTCCAAACGTTTGGAAATGCTCTAGAAAAGTGGGGTTTTGGACAATATTGGCATGAATCCTTTTTAATTTGTGATAATTTTGCACTGATAAGGGACAACACAAACTACGAAAACATATTTTATTACATAAACAGATAAACTGATAGAAAGAGCTTAAATTTTTGATTCATCAAAATATCCACCATTAGCAGCTATTACAGCTCTGCATAATCTGGGCCTAAATTCATTTAATTCTAAACTTAATTGGCAATGAATTGTTGAAGCTATTAAGGTGTGCTGACCCAAAGATCTTTTAAAAACCTGGGCCAAGTTTAAACCAGTAACCAGGCATCACAGCTGGCAAAGGGGCATGTCTGACTTTGACATGTATATATTGCCATTATTATGTAATCAAAATGAAACTTATTATTGCTGGTCTTCAATGATAATGTCAAGTTACTTTAATGTATTTGCACCAAAAAATGACAAGGATTTATTCTGATATCATCCAAAACCACACTTTGCCAGGGGTGTTTCCAAACTTTTTGGAGGGCAGTGTAATTATAATCACAAAATTGCTTCTCTGCTTATTCTATGCTTTATTATGCTTTATATTTATAGTAGTGCTGTCAAAATTTGTTATTAAATTAATTTTTCTAATTTAAAGGCATTA
This sequence comes from Labeo catla, assembly GCA_012976165.1. Lineage (NCBI taxonomy): Eukaryota > Metazoa > Chordata > Actinopteri > Cypriniformes > Cyprinidae > Labeo > Labeo catla. The sequence goes on along the minus strand of VONZ01000328.1, from coordinate 611,336 downwards.
ACAATATTTACCGCAGTTAATGCAGGAGTGGGGCTAGGGTTGGCCACCCTACTCACGACTGCTGCTCTGTCTCTATTTTTCTTGACAAGAATTGCATTCATTTAGACGCGGAATATCTTTACGACCACAACAAATGTGAGACTTTTCAGATGCAAACTTCAACTTCACTTCAGCACCAGGTACTAGTCAAACAAGTATGGAAAAATACAGATGACGAGGGAACTTTAGTAGAACAACAGTGAACTGTGGTCACATGACATGTTGTTTAGGTCATATGTCAGTAAAAATGAATTTACCTGTTCTGTCAGCCGTTATACTGTGCTTGTAGCACACACACTTCAATCGCACGTACAAATATGGTGGCACGTGCTGTAGCATGTATCATTTCATATTAAAATGAATGAAACTACGAGCATGCATGTCAGATCCGCGTCACGTTCAGCAGTGGCAGCTCTTAAAGTGATAGCAGCCAAATAATCTAATAACCCAGCTGCTAATATGCCTATTAATAAAAAAAAAAAAACAGGAAAATAATATTTTTTATCTTTAAGGATTCATCTATATTTAATTTAGTATTTAGTGTTTGATAACTTCAATTTCTGTATATATCCTACTTGCTGAAGGCCACAGGTAAATAATGGGTTTATGTAAAGACTGTTTTAAATTCACCTAAATTAGAAGTTGTTATGCTGATTAAATGTTAAAATTTATAGCTCTCAATTATACTGTAATGCTGAATGGCTAGAGTCAATGGTTAAATAGAAAAAATAACAAAAATCCTAGAAACATCAGTAATATTGGTATCAGTGACACTTCAGTCATAAAAAATATTTAACAAATATTAAAAATATACTGTCATATGTTGTTTCTACATTAATTTGAAGATTGAATGTTAAATTATTGCAATATAAATATATATATAAAAACTTTTAATGTTAGGTGGGATTAATCACGATTAATTTCAGAAAAATGTGTGATTTATTTATTTATTTTTTAATCAATTAACAGCACTAATTTATATATCTTATATTTAGTGTTTACAAATATTTAGTTGAACATATTCAGTTTAACGTTGATTCTTAAAATTGACTTTTTCAAAGAAAATATGTGACTCTGGACCAGAAAACCAGTCATAAGATTCAATTTTGAAATTTATACATCATCGGAAAGCTGTTTTGATATACTTACGGTAATAAATTTACAAAATATCTACATGGAACATGATCTTTACTTAATATCCTAAAGATTCAATAATTTTGACCCATACAATGTATTGTTGGCTATTGCTACAAATATACCTGTGCTACTTAAGACTAGTTTTGTGGTCCAAAGTCACATATTATGCAGTTTATCACACATATGTATTATACGCCACCATTAGGGTCCATTGATGGCACTAACTTGTTTTAACCAGGGAATTTATTAGTGTTAAATTCACCTTACCTAAAGTCAGTGCTGATGGCCTCATTGCGCTTCGGGTGTCCCAAGTTCGAGTCCTGGCTCGGGGACCTTTCCCGATCCCATCCCTTCTCTCTCCCCCACTTTGCTTCCTGTCAACCTACTGTATTATCTAAATAAAAAGCATAAATTGCCAAAAAATATTTAAAAAAATAATAATAATAAATTCACCTCACCTAGTCATCTGTGTAATATGTGTGTGTGTACCTGGTATTCCTAATATTATGGGGACCAAATGTTCCAACAATGATAGTAATACCAGTCATTTTTGACCTTGTGGACATGTCTCCATGAGGAAAACAGCTTATAAATCATACAGAAGTTTTGTTTTTTTTTTCCTTTCTAATCTAAAATATCAGAAATATTTTATGTGAGGCTTAGGTTTAGGGTTATGGGGATAGAAAATACAGTTTGTACAGAATAATAACCATTACATCTATGGAATGTCCCCAAAAAAACATGGAAGTGTGATTGTGTTTTACCTTATGTAGATGCACAGATAAATAGGACAAAAAGGACACTGAAATGCTCCTTCAAGGCAGGAAATTTAAACATGAGAATCATTTGAGGAACCGATTGAGTGACCGTTTTTGTTTATGTACATGTGAGTGGATTTCTGTGAAATCCTGTAGAATGTTTTAGTTGATATTTCTGCATATAGAGATAATGTATACTGTGTCTGTTTAATATTCCAGAAATAATATCTGAATGTATATTAAACAGATTGCAAAGCGTGTGAATGCTGTATGTTTATAAATCCATCAAACCCCTCCTTTTGCCTTGTTAGCGCAGTGATGGTGAGATTCTATCAATGAGAAATGGCTCTTGTTCCCATGGAAACAGTTATGAATGAGAAGGCCCCAGTAACCGTAGAAACTGTCTGAATGAGGAATTGCCGGTTGCTATGGGGATATGGTGTATTGTGAGGAAGTGCATGGTGAGAGTCATCCTCATCGGCTCTCTAAACAAACAAAAAAGCTTGAATGTATTTTTGACTTTGCTGTTGGTACAGTATTTGTAGAGTATCGCTAACCGAGCGGTGGTGCTTTGACTAGTAGCAGCGCTGACCTACATTTACATCCATTGTTACAAAAACACTGCCACTTTCCCTCTGTTTTTTCCTCTCAATCCCAGCCGTACACACATTCTCCCACACTCACAGTGTGTCTCTGGGATTGTGCTGAGATGGATTGGCAGATGCCTCCCAGTGGGCTGCCCCCTGTCAATGCAGTGTAAACACCTGTGAGTCCTCCTCTGTATCCCATAAACCAATCTGCCAGCTTCTTTGGGGGCTCCATTGGAGCCCACACACCCACCGTTCACCTGCCTAAACCTCCCAAGCTCAAAACAGCAAGGCATCTCTCTCAGCACATCCAGTCTAGTGGAAAGAACAGACACTTTATGTAGCTGTACAGTTTTTATGAACAACATGTAGGCTTTCAGTTAAATGTATTACTTTATTGTTTGTATGTCTGGTTTGGCTGTGTGTCTGCCTCTTCTTCTTTTATTGGGGTCATTAAAAATGTTAAATGGTTAGTTCATTTCCAGAATAAAAATTTCCTTATTGTTTACTCACTCCCACGATGTTCATGTCTTTCCTTCTTCAGTCAAAAAGAAATTAAGGTTATTGAGGAAAACATTGCAGGATTTTTCTCCATATAGTGGACTTCAGTGGTGGCCAGTGGATTGAAGGTCCAAACTGCAGTGTCAGTGCAGCTTCAAAGGGCTCTACACAATCCCAGCTGAGGAAAAAGAATCTTACCTAGCAAAACGATCAGCCATTTTCTAAAAAAATAAAATAATAATATATTTTTTTTTTGCCACAAATGCTCGTCTTGCACTAGCTGTGCGAGTGTCTTCGCACATTACACTTCACAAAGAATGTATAATTAGCCAATATAACTATTGGCATTTCATTGAAAAGAAGATGATGTTCTTGTTTCTTTATGAGAAGTGGTTTCATTTAATTTTAATATAAAGGCATGTTGCATGTCACAGCAGTTAAATCAGTGTCTATCTTGTTAGAACCTTATTATCAAACCTGTACAAATCTATGGTAATTTTAGAGAAATGCTTTATAAATGTATTACACGAACTAAACTGTTAGATTTTAGCAGACTAAATATACTGTAGTTTTAGTCGACTAAAACTAGACTAAAAGTACAACAATTCAGATGGCTAAAATAAGACAAACTAAATGGCATTTTAGTCAAAAGACTATGACTAAAACTAAATCAATATTTGCTGTCAAAATTAACAATGGTAGGGTGAAAATCTACATTTCATTTTCTCCTCCAACATCAGAATCATCCGACTTCATTGTTTCACCATTTTTGGTAATGAGTGTTTGACTTTCTTTGCATGTTTGCTTTGTAAACACTGAGTAGGTACTTCTGCCTACGTCACGTGTGAGCTTTCCAATGTGACTACGTAATGTGTGAAGTCGTGGATGCAGAACTAATTCAATACGAGCATTTGTGGTTAAAAATTACATATATATGTTTTATTCGTTTCACAAAATGACTGATTGTTTTGCTAGATAAGACCTTTATTGCTTGGCTGGGATCTTTTAGAGCCCTTTAAAGCTGACTACAATTTGTAAGTTATCTACCCAGCTCTGATCCTAAGTCAGGATTTGCCCACATTGTGTGACCAAATGTCCTCCAATAATAAAACCTGAAAATAAACGTTTTACCAAGTCTCCATAAGGAGAAGTCCACTTCCAGAACAAAAATTTACAGATAATATACTCACCCCCTTGTTATCCAAGATGTTCATGTCTTTCTGTCTTCAGTCGTAAAGATTTCAGCATTTTTCTCCATATAATGGACTGATATGGTGCCCAGATTGCAGTTTAAATGCGGCTTCAAATGATCCCAGCCAAGGAGGAAGGGTCTTATCTAACAATCGGTTATTTTCATTGAAAAAAGAAAATGTAAATTATTTTTTTAATCTCAAATGCTTGTCTTGTCTTGCTCTTCCTGAACTCTGTATTCTGGCAAGACAGTTAGGGTATGTTGAAAAACTCCAATCGTATTTCCTCCCTCAGCTTCAAAAATAATTTCAAAATCATCCTACATCGCTACAGAAATACCGACCCAGTCTTTGCAAAGTGAACATGCAAAGAAGATCAAACACCCTCAACAAAAAAGGTAAAACAGTAATATAGGACAATTTTTAAGTTGAGGGAGAACATGAGTTTTTTCACATACCCTAACTGTCATGAACCGGGAAAAAAAAAAAAAAAGTTTGGGCAGACTAAGACAAGACGAGCATTTGACATTAAAAAGTATATAAATTGTGTTATTTTTATGAAAATAACCAATCGTTTCGCTAGATAAGACCCTTCTTCCTCAGCTGGGATCGCATTTGGGATTGTTTGAAGCCGCGTTTAAACATTTTGGAAGTTCAAACTCAGGGCACCATATCAGTCCATTATATGGAGAAGAATACAGAAATTTTTCCCTCAAAAAACATAATTTCTTTATGACTGAAAAAAGAAAGACATGAACATCTTGGATGATGAGGGGGTGAGTACATTTTTTGTAAATCTTTGTTCTGGAAGTAAACTTCTCCTTTAAATGCAGCTTCAAATGGCTCTAAACGATCCCAGCTGAGGAATAAGGGTCTTATCAAGCAAAACGATCTGTCATTTTCTAAACAAACTGACAATTTCTATACTTTTTAACCTCAAATGCTTGTCTTGTCTCTGTGATGCATATGTGTAGTCTGTGTAATCCGGGTCTATACAGTTAGGGTAGGCCAAAAAACTCTCATCTCGTTTTCTTCTTCAATGTAAAAATCACTGTTTTACCCTTTTTTTTTTTGTAAAGGGCACTTGACCTTCTTTGCATGTTCACTTTGTAAACACTGGGTCGTACTTCAGCAGCGATATAGGACGATTTTGAAGTTGGGGAAGAAAACGAGATGGGAGTTTTTCGACCTACCTTAACTGGATTTACCATATTGACCGAATTGAGTTCTGAGACTTAGACAAAACGAGCATTTGAGGTTAAAAAGTATATAAACTGTCAGTTTGTTTAGAAAATGACAGATCGTTTTGCTAGATAAGACCCTTCTTCCTCGGCTGGGGTTGTGCTGCATTTTGAAGTTGAAACATGGGGCAGTTTTTCCTCAAGAAACATAATTTCTTATCGACTGAAGAAAGAAAGACACGAACATCTTGTATGACAAGGGGGTGAGTACATTATCTGTAAACTTTTGTTCTGAAGTGAACTTCCCTTTTAATAAACATTTCAAATATCTAACAAAATAATAAGGGTTTGGAACAGGTTAGGAACAGGGTTATGAATCAAAAGTATGATTTGCTCATTATAAAACAGTAGAAGTCAATGAAAAGTCCCCACCCTCATAGAAAAAACAAGTACTTGAGCGTGTTAGAGAACGGGAGAGAAAGTGTTGTATAATAAGTCAGGTACAGCTGACAGTGGTGGCTCTCAAACTGCAGCTCTATAAATAGACGAGGAGAGATGGGAATAAATCAGCCAGTCAGCATCTTCCTCTCACTCTCATCCAGCTCCTCCCCTTTCTCTGTTGCCTCTTCCTCCTCCAACCCCCTTTGGCTCTTTTTCTTCACCTCCTCCCCTTTTGCTCTGTTCATTCTCTCTCTCTCTCTCCTGCTTTCTTTCTCATTTGGCTTTCTGTCCATCCTGAGTAATTTACATTAATATTAACTGCATAACCAGTCTTCCTTCAGCCTCTCCTATGTCCTTTGCTTTTTTTTCTGTGCTTTTTTGCTTTTAGTTTGTTCTGTTGAACACAAGCTGATTCAATAAACAGTTGACACTCATATCAAAGCCGTTTTAGACAGGTTGTAATATGTCAAGGGTCAGTTTCCTAGATGTCGTCATGCCTAGTGAACGTGATTTAGTTTGTTAGCAGTCTCCAGAAACACGTGGTGATGAAACTGATATTTTACTGCTGCAACTGTGCGTATGAATGTTGATTAAAATTCCTGTGTCATATGTTTCACTAGCAGCGGTGCTGTATCGATTCAGATGGATTCGTGTCTTTGTTCTTCTCTGCATGTTATCACTGAAGAGAATCAGTTTCCAGTGACTTTCCTGCACAAATAAAGGTCATATGAATACAAAGCAGCGGTATCCACATTTATCTCTATTCTCTGCGCATGGACCTCTGACATTCACTCTGTGGGGGGACGGGCAGTGTGTGCCATCCTCTCGGAAGCCATTAGTGCCCACTGCTTATTTTCTTTGAGTCCATAGTCTTGGATTCGAGTAGATGTCTGACTATGAGGAGCGTTAATGCTGTCATTTAGGATTTTCATTTCATCAGTGTTCATTGTGCATTGAAAGGAAAGGACGTGACATGTGGCCAAGTATGGTGACCCATACTTGGAATTTGTGCTCTGCATTTAACCCATCCAAGTGCACACACACAGTAGTCAGAAGTGATCGAACACGCAAAGTGACTCAAACCCTCAACCTTTCGGTTACAAGCCTGACTCCCTAACCATTAGGCCACGGCTGCCCCCGTGGTCTGGATGCAAATATGTTTACTTGAGCTCGGGTTAACTTAAAGGAACACTCCACTTTTTTTGAAAATAGGCTCATTTTCCAACTCCCCTAGAGTTAAACAGTTGAGTTTTACCGTTTTCGAATCCATTCAGCCGATCTCCAGGTCTGGTGGTAGCACTTTTAGCATAGCTTAGCATAGATCATTGAATCCGATTAGACCGTTAGCATCTTGCTCAGAAATGACCAAAGATTTTCGATATTTTTCCTATTTAAAACTTGACTCTTCTGTAGTTACAATGTGTACAAAGATGGACGAAAATTAAAAGTTGCGATTTTCCAGGACGTTATGGCTAGGAGCTATACTCTCATTTCGGCGTAATAATCAAGGAACTTTGCTGCCGTACCATGGGTGCAGCAGGTGCAATGATATTACGCAGCCATCAACTCTGCCGGCTGCAACTCTGCATCTACACAAACGTAGTGCTGGTCACTTTGAGGCACTACTTAATAACGTTGCGCCTGCTGCACCCATGGTACTGCAGCAAAGTTCCTTGATTATTAAGCCAGAATGAGAGTATAGTTCCTAGACATATCGGTCTAGAAAATCACAGCTTTTGATTTTTCCATCAGTCTTAGTACACGATGTAGCTACAGAAGAGTCAAGTTTTAAATAGGAAAAATATTGTCATTATATATGGTCATTTTTGAGCGAGATGCTATCAGTCTAATCAGATTCAATGATCTATGCTAAGCTATGCTAAAAGTGCTACCGCCAGACCCAGAGATCAGCTGAATGGATTCAAAAACGGTAAAACTCAACTGTTTAACTCTAGGGGAGTTGGACAATGAGCCTAAAAAAAGTGGAGTGTTCCTTTTAAATGATTACTCTACTTCCAGAAAAAAAAATTCCCTCATGTCATCCAAGATATTCATGTTTTTCTTTCTTCAGTCGCAAAGAAATTAAAGTTTTTGAGGAAAACATTCCAGGATTTTTCTCCATATAGTGGACTTTAATGGTGCTCAACAGATTGAAGGTTAAAAATGCAGTTTCAGTGCAGCTTCAAGGGCTCTAAATGATCCCAGCATTATAAGGGTCTTATCTAGCAAAATTTAGAGCCCTTTGAAGCTGCATTTAAACTGCCTTTTTAGCCTTCAGCCTGATCACCACTGAAGTCCACTATGTGGAGAAAAATCTAGAAATGTTTCCTCAAAAATCTTCATTTCTTTGCGACTGAAGAAAGAAAGACAGGAACATCTTGGATGACATGAGAGTAAATTATCAGGAAATTTTTATTTTGGAAGGGGAGTAATCGTTTAAGCGCTTTTGTCTGCCTTTACACCTGCTTTTCTCAATTCAAAAAAACAAAGTTGTCACCAAAAGCAAGTCCTGTATGAGTACATATCCCAGGTTAAACGTTGACTGACTTTTTCTTTTCTTGTCTCTCCAGAATCCTGTCCACAGTGGGCTCAGATTTTGATCTGAGGACGCTGCGTGCTGTTCGAGTGTTGAGACCCCTCAAACTGGTGTCTGGGATTCCCAGTGAGTAACATATTTTGTCTTTTATTATAGGGGTTATTATAATTTGTGTAGGCTACAGCAAATGTTCTGTATTCTTTAGTTTGTACTGTAAATCAGCGCTGTGTTAAGCAGTGTTTAGTACAAGCCGTGGGTGAAATGTATGGAAGCCCGTTACCACCACTAAATAAAAAAAGGTCATTGCAAGTTTTTTCTCAGAATTGTGCAATACAAATTCGCAATATTGACTTTTTTTTCAGAATATACACTCACAATTGACTTTTTTCTTGCAATTCTGTTTATATATCACAATTCTGATGTTTTTCTCCTAATTCTGACTTTTGTTTTTCTCAGAATTGCGTGATATAAACTCACAACTGCGAATTCTAAAGTCAGAATAGATGGATATAAACTCGCAATTGCGAGAAATCAGAACTGTGAGATAAAAACTTGCAGTTGTGACTTTTTTCTCGCAAATGCAGGTTTGTCTTGTAATTCTCCCTTTTTTTTCCTCGCAATTCTGATGTTTTTCTCCTAATTCTGACTTTTATAATATAGCAGGATATAAACTCACAATTGCAAGAAATAAAGTTAGAATGGGGGATAAAAACTTGCAATTCTGACATATCTCGCATTTCTAAAGTTTTTCTCCTAATTCTGACTTTTCTCTCAGTATTGTGTAATTTAAGCTCACAATTGCAAGAAATAGTTAGAATAGTGGGATAAAAACTTTTTTTTTTTAGAATTGCGTGATATACGTACAATTGTGAGAAATAAAGTCAGAATTGCGAGATAAAACTTGCAATTGTGACTTTTTCTCACTAATGCGGATTCGTGTCGTGCAATTGTGTCTTTTTCTTGCAATTCTATGTTTATATCTTACAATTCTGTCGTTTTTTCTCATAATTCTGACTTTTTTCTTATAATTGTGAGATATAAAATTGCGAGTTATTGAGTCCATTTCTGAGGTGGAAAAAAGACTGATGTGTTCTTAGAATTGCGGGTTTATATCTCACAATTTTGAGAAAAAAGTCACGTTTGTGAGTTATCTCACAGTTCAGACTTTATTTCTCAGAACTGTGAATGTATTTCTCAGAGTTGCATGTTTATATCTCACAATTCTGACTTTATAACCCACAACTGTGAGTTGATATCTCACAATTCTGATAAAAAAGTCAGAATTGCAAGATGTAAACTTGCAATTGAAAGAAAGAAAGTCCTGTTGAGATAAAAAGTCATAATTACCCTTTTTTATTTTTTATTCAGTGGCAGAAACGGGCTTCCATAGAAATGGGCGATTTGTCAGACTTCCAAAAAGAACAAATCTTGGGAGCTCTTTACAGGAGCTTCTGTAACCCTAACAGCCTAATTTTTTGGTGTTTTAGAAACAAAAATATTTCTAATCATGACTGTGTAAAACACAAGGCATGATAAGACTTTATCAGCAAAGAAAAATAGTGAGTGAAAACTGAAAGTGGGACTGTTGAACACTAAGAAGGATTGCAAGCAAAAAATACAGAACTACTGAAGCAAAGTGACAGCAAACCTCAGTATTCACCTTGAAGACCCTGTATCCACAAAAACCAACCACAAAGAACTTCACAAAGTCAACGTCCATGAAATAGCTGTAATTGCTAAAACTTTAATCACAGATGCCAATACTAAAATGCAAAAAAGATGGTGTCATGATCATAAAATCTGGACAGTTGGAGCACCAAAACAAATTTCAACAACAGGCTATTTTAATCACTTAAATATTCTGTTTTCCATAAAAGTAAATGTGATTTCTACCTGATCTTCATAATCTTCATAATGAACGAAACAAAAAAAACAAAACAAAAAAAATGCCTTCATTGGATGCATCACGCTAGGTTTGATCTGATTGAAGACATGACCAATTTTATGTTTTTAAAAATGCAAATGTGATATTAAGAGCTTGGTTAAAGGAAAAATTGTTAAATTGTGTTAGGTTCCTCAAATTAAACTATCACATGACCTGAGTCGACAAGAATATAGTGTACTTTTATGATGCTGATGCAGTATATTTGACGCAAGATAATTCCCAGTTTACGTTATTCCCTTTGTGTCCAAAATACTCTGGCATGCTTTGTAATCCAAAAAATCAAAAAAACAAAAACAAAATTAAAGCCTTTGACAATGTCAATATGCTTGTTCTCTTTCTTCCAGGCTTGCAGGTTGTGCTTAAATCTATCATGAAGGCCATGATCCCTCTGCTGCAGATCGGTCTGTTGCTCTTCTTTGCCATCCTCATGTTCGCCATCATTGGTCTGGAGTTCTACATGGGCAAATTTCACACCACTTGCTTTGACAACATCACTGGTAGGCCTCGATGTGCTCGTTCTCAATCGCAGACTTCTTCATTCATGATTATGTATGAAAAAACACTCTTTTCTTTTTGATAGATGAGATCCGGGAGGAGTTTCCATGTGGAAATGAAACTAACGCTCGGTCTTGTCCTAATGGAACAGTATGTAAAACATACTGGATTGGACCCAACTATGGTATTACCCAGTTTGACAACATCCTGTTTGCCGTGCTCACAGTCTTCCAGTGCATCACCATGGAAGGCTGGACTGACCTGTTATACTATGTAAGTCACATTGCAAAACTTCACTAAAGCCACAGAGTTTCCGCATTTCGTTTTTCACCTCTTTAGTTCACAAATTCTGTCAATAATTACTCACCCTTATGTTGTTCCAAACATGTAAAACCTTTATTCATCTTCTTAACACAAATTAAGATTTTTTTGATGAAATTGAAAGGTCAGAGACTGTTGGAAACTGACCTGTAAGAGAAGAAATTGTTGAATAAAGTCAGTTATTTTTGTTTTCTTTGCGCACAAAAAGTATTCTCGTAGCTTCATAAAATTACGGTTGAACCACTGATGGTCACATGGACTATTTTAACAATGTTCTTACTACCTTTCAGAGGCCAGTTGCACCAGCTGGGCGTACGCCCGGTTGTAAGACTAGGCTGGGTAAAATGCGCTTTTAAGTTGTGCGTAGAATTTATACCAGTTGCACCATCTCGGCGTAGTGCTACGTCTGAGACTAAATCTTACGCCTAGTCAAAGGTAGGCGTGAAGTGAAAAGTCACGATTTGCTTGGACATTTTAATTAATTAGTGTAGACGCCAACTGTAACGTTTATGGTCTTTTCGGGCACAATAATGTGGCCTGTAAAGAATTATTATGGGCAAGCAACACATACAAGCAATCCGCAAACTTTGCGCAAGAGTAATAAAAGTGAAGTAAAAAAGAAACTACGGCAAACACTGCATTAACGGCACAAATGATCTCAGAGACAACGAGAGACAAATCTACTTTACAATGCTGATAACGGTATATAACTGTCTTAAATTATTCCCTTAATATTTCTATTCGACATCTTGCTGGGACAGTATAAATGCTTGGAAATGCTTAACGTCTGTAATTCCTCTCATCATTTGCAGCGTTCCATCCAGTAATCGCAGTAAGTTTTGTGCTTACTTTAATCAGAAATAAAGTATTAGCTTTCAAATTCTGTCAATTCTATCACAAACTCTACAATTTATAAATGTGGGTTTTCAGCCACAGAAAGACGTCAAGAGGCTAAAATGCACAATTGTCACGTAAATTCACATTTACCTCAGGAAAGACATGCTGTCTATGCAGAGTCAGAAAGCTCTCGGATTTCATCAAAAATATTTTAATTTGTGTTTCAAAAATGAACGAAGGGTCTTACGGGTTTGGAAAGACATGAGGGTAAGTAATTAATGACATAATTTAAATTTTTGCATGAACTATCCCTTTAAATTATTATTGACATGAACAACGATAATTTTTAAGAGAAATTTTAAATGTCTGAAGTGCTTATGTAAAAGTATACATGCATACATACACACATAACACACTACTGTTCATTCACTTGATCAAAAATACAGTAAAAACAGTCATTTGTAAAATTGTGAGCAGCTTTAAATATTTATGTTTTCAATTGTAATATATTTTAAAATGTCATTTATTACAGTGATGGTAAAGCTGCATTTTTAGCATCATCACTCCAGTCTTCAGTGCCACATGATCCTTCAGAAATCATTCTAACATGTTGTTTTGTTGCTTAAGAAACATTTTCTTATTACAATCAATGTTGAAAACACTTGTGCTGCGTGATATTTTGAAAACTGTGATGCTTTCAGGATTCTTTAAGAAATAGAACAGCATTTATTGGAGTCAATTTAATGTGTTCTTAATGAATAAAAGGGGGTTCACAATTAATTGAATTTCTAATCAATTAATTGAATTTCTAATTGAATTTCTAATTTATTTCTAATAAATGTAATTTATGACATATAAAAATATTACTACAGGTTATCTTAAGTTTTTATTATTATTATTATTATTATTATTATTGTTTTAATTTTTACGTTTGTACTTTTTTTATATTTAACCCTCTGGGGTCTGAGGGTGTTTTGGGGCCCTGGAGAAGTTTTGACGTGCCGTGATGTTTGTGCTTTTTTCAGTATCTATAAGAAACTATGTATAAAAGTGTGGCATGCAGTGCTTCAAATAATGGTATAAAGCTATTCAAAACATCCCAATGTAAATTGTGATGATCGTAATTAATAATCGCAATTACAGTTTCAAGGAAATAACTGACAGTTATGATTTTGTTATAATCATAATCGTGCAGTCCTAAATAAAAGTATTAATTTGTATTTAATTTAGATCTTTATAGCAGCACAGTGGTCCTTGTGTGTGAAGCGCAAAAACAAAAAAAAAACACTTTTGTCTCAGCTCGGAATTGGCGGGCCTCACCTTTTAAACTGGACATCCTGTATTATTTAGGTTTTGATTAATCCTCCAAGTAGAGGATTACTGATGTCTTTTACTTAAAGATTATCAGAAAGTATCCAATCTGAGGGACTGAACAGCCCCACCTAATCCACATCCCCAGTACCTTGCAGTCGCAGACATACAGTAAGCAAAATCTGGCCTATAGAGTCAAAGACGGCGCAGTGCATTTGTAGTCTTATCGCTCGTGGCCAGCCTGTCCACCCTGACCAGAGAGCGCTGTTTCTGGTGAGTTCACCCGCCCTCTGCGACAGAAAATAGGGCAGTGATGTCAACGCTATGTTCAAGATTTTCACAAACTAATGATGTTACCTCAGGGACCAGTTAAATCCCAATGCCACGTCAATCCATCTCGCAAATCAACAGCAGCTTTACCTGAAGGATTAAAGGTTTATTTTCGAAATGATCTTGCCAATAAGAATTATTCTGAAGATGGTGATTCCATATGACTAAGGCTTGCAGTTCTGTACGGCCCAATCGGATGGCATCATCTCTCATTTGGTCTTACTTTATTTTTATCCCTGCTGTCTTTTTATTACTCTTGCTGCTTGGCTCGCTGTACCCCCGATTTTTACTTGCCCCAGCTTTTTTTCTTCCTCCTGTTTCCCTCCTCTCTCCGGTGAACGGGGCTCTATATATAACAGACCCTGCTCAACTGAAGTTATTCTTACAGCTGCTGAGAAAGAAACCTATGAAAATTTAATTGCAAAAAAGCTGCAGTACATACTGGGGCTTTCAGAGCTCTCAGACATGCAGAGAGAGCGAAGGAGCGGACGTAAAGGAAGTGGGGCAGATCAAGGGAGACAGAAGAAGGGACAGTGAGGAAGACTATGGGGCATAGCAACAGCAAAATCCATTGTATTTTGCCGTTGTATTTTACAAAAATTGACAAATTGCTTTAGTTTTTCTTTTCGAAGTCAATTTGGATCAAAGCATCTGCGAAATGTGTAAATGTAGTGTAAATGGAAAATAAAATCTGAAGATCTCAGCAGATTTAGCTGGGTTATTTTAAAATATCCTTAAAGGATTAGCTAGTTTATTTTAGATATGAGTTCAAAATAGGGCTGTGACGCTAAATCAGTGCATCGTGATTCCTGGATTGATTCTGGGATTTTCTGAATGCATCCTGATTCTCTCTGGAATTGATTCTAAGCTTAGTTTTTACCAGCAGATGGCGCTCTAATTTAGTTTTTAACCACATACACAAATGCTTATGAAGAATTAGTGTAAATACTAAGACACAGGATTAATGTAAACACAGCCTATTGTGAACACACTTGTAGTTTGCTTCAATTTTTTTTAACTTTATGAATGATTATTTTAGGTTCAAGTGTGTGTAAGGAACTGGAAGCAAGCAAAGTATGGCTGTTTCTAAAGCATGCAGTGCCATCTGCTGTTCAAAACTTAGCTCAGAATCGATTCGAGAAAGAAACACGATGCATTCAGAAAATCTTAGAATCGAGCCAGAGTCATTTCTCAGTTTGCAATGTATCATTTATTGTCCCAGTCCAAACTCGTATGACTTCAGAAATTAAGGGATTGTGATAAAAAAAATGCCACCAAAATGACAAAAATTACCCATAAATTCAAGACAAAGGGGCAAAAAATTCCCCTGCACAATTAAACAAAAGTATTATGGCTGTCGCGATTACAATGAAATGTGAAGATGATTGAAAAGTGTCATTTCACATTATTACACTTAGATTCGCTCACACTGCATTCATATTGCTTTTACGCACAGTTTTGTGCAGCGTTGAGCCTTATAACCAACCAAATGCGTTTCTGTTGAATTTAGGAATGCATTGGCCAATCGGAGGCATTTATATTAGATTGTTGATGAGGGTGCACACTCACGAATTCCCTCATCATAAACAAACCAGTCCAGATATGATGTAAATAAAAGATGAATTTCATAGCTTCAGTGATTATAACGGGAGTTTTTGCATAACTTGTGCTGACTAACCGCATGTTTGTCTATGAAGCCAGAGTGTGATGTGCCCAAAACAAAACTAAAACGTTTTACATTATTTCCTATATCAATATTAATCATCATTACAATATAAAGAGCAATAATCTACAATAATGATTTTTTTCATAATATTGCACCCCTGTGAGCTCCTGTTTTTACATGTGTAATTTAGATACAATTTTAAACAGTCTGTTATTGACAACAGTTTAAAATATTGATTAAAGTAATTGGGTAAATTTAAGTATTTGACATTAAAGGCAACATATGGTTTTTATAATAATGAGGTGATTATAAAAATTGCCCTCACAAATGTAAAAATGCCCTTGGAAATCAATTCCAGGGGGCAAATATTGACCCTTAATGGAAAAGTTAATTTCTGACCCTGTTTGGAACTCAAAAATATTTAGCAGAATGTCCAAGCTGCTTTGTACATTCAATGAAAGTCTGATTTTCTGCTAATAACAACATAAATTTCAGTCCGTTCCTCATACGCAGCTATTGTAAGCTTTAGAACACTTGAAATATAATGCATAAGCCATATGGCTTCATATGATTCTTTAATGGTGCTTTTTGTATCCTTTTGAGCTTGACAATCCTTGTTCACCAACTACTTTCACTTTTTTGACATTCTGCTAATAAAGTAAATGATAACAGTTCTCATTTTTGTGAGATCCCAATCCCTATAACCAAAATGTGTCCTCTTGAAATGCCTAAATACCAAAATGTGCAGGGATTGTAACATCGTCTGCAGTTTTCCAGAAGCAGCACTTGTGGGCTGTTTCGTTGTGGGCTTTTGTAGCCTGGGCTTCTTCCCTAGAGGCAGCCAGTGGAGCAATGCCACACAAGATGGCTGCCCATTTGTTCCTCTCTGCAGTGACAGGGTGCAGCGGTGCCGAGCACCCAGCTGTGTGTACCACAGATGAAGCAGCCCCAGCCAGATGGTTGCCATTCTCAGGTTGCACGTCGCGTGGTACGTGGTGTCCTAGGATCTGCCACGGTCCTGTCATAAATGTTCGCATCCTCTGTTTGTGGGGTCAAATTTCCCATCACCTTAAAAAAATGGCAAATAAAAATGGCAAACAGTCTGATGTCTTTCTACTTGACTCCATTGGAAGTGAGCTGTGGAGAGTCTTGGGAAGACAAACACAAAGAAAACCAGATGAACAAGCCGTACTCTCAGCTGGAGAGAGAAAAAATGTTTGGATGTGTGCCTCATGGTACTGACTGGGCTGTTTTATGCCGTTACAGAGCAACGATGCTTCAGGGAGTGCATGGAACTGGATGTACTTCATCCCCCTCATCATCATCGGCTCCTTCTTCATGCTCAATCTTGTGCTGGGTGTGCTGTCAGGGTAAGAAACGTCTCTTAGACAGTGTGAGCTCTTCTCAAATTCAGCTCTGTCATTTTTTTCAGGTCTGCGCTCTTGGTGCATTGTCTCATTTGCTTGTGAATTGCAGTGTTTATGATAGTTTTGTGAATTATGTGTGACCCTGGACCACAAAACCAGTTATAAGTAGCACAGGTATATTTGTAGCAATAGCCAAAAATACATTGTATAGGTCAAAATTATCAGGGTTTTTTTTATGTCAAATATCATTAGGATATTAAGTAAAGATCATGTTCCATTTAATATATTTTGTAAATTTCCTACCATAAATATATCAAAACGTAATATTTGATTAGTAATATGCATTGCTGAGAACTTCATTTGGACAAATTTAAAGGTGATTTTCTCAAGATTTTTTTGCACCCTCAGATTCCAGAATTTCAAATAGTTGTATCTCGGTCAAATATTGTCCTGTTATACATCAATGAAAAGTTTATTTATTCCGCTTTCAGACAGATCTTAATTTCAAGTTGACCTTTATGACTGATTTTGTGATCCAGGGTCACATATGTAAAAAAAAAAAAAATGCAGTTTGTGGATATTGTATGTTTAAAAAATGTGTGTATTTTGTGATATGATTTTTAATGGCCTATGCAGAGGCAGCTATTTTGGGTATATTTTACGGTTACAATTATTATTTTCATTATATTTTTTTAATTATATTATCAACAGAGCAATTTAAATGAAAACTGGGTGAATAAATACCATCTTGTACTTTAGTGGAAAGAAATCTGATCTTTTGTGCAAACAAGTTCACATGTCAGTGTCACAATTATCTGATGAAAGTGCAGAATCTGAGATATTTATCATTTTGTCATCATCATCATTTATTATTATTATTATTTTTTTTTTTACTTATTTTCAGATTTTCAGGATTAGTTCACTCCAGAATTAATTACTCGCCCCTTTATCACCAAAGTCTTTTTTTCTTCAGTCAAAAAGAAATTAAGGTTTTTGAGAAAAACATTTCAGGATCAAAGGGTTTAAGGTCCAAATTGCAGTTTCAATGCATCTTCAAAGGACTCTGCACGATCCCAGCTGAGGAATAAGGGTTGTATCTAGTGAAACGATCGTCATTAAACAAAAAAAAAAAAAAATCGATACTTTTTAACCACAAGTGCTTGTCTTGCACTAGCTCGACTTCACACATTATGTAGTCACGTTGGAAAGGTTACGTGTTATGTAGACGGAAGTACCGACCCAGTGTTTACAAAGCAAACGTGCAAAGAAGTCAAACGGCCTTTACAAAAAAAAGTAAAACAACGATGTCTGATGATTTTGAAGATGGAGGAGAAAATGAGATTTTCACCCTACCCTACCTTTTTGAATCAGAGTACACAGACGAAGAAGTCGTAGATGCGCTTCGCAGAGCTAGTGCAAGATGAGCATTTGTGGTTAAGAAGTATATAAATGTTATTTTCTTTTCAGAAAATGAACGATCGTTTTGCTAGATAAGACCCTTATTCCTCGGCTGGGATTGTGTAGAGCCCTTTGAAGCTGCATTGAAACTGCAATTTAACCTTCAGTTGGACCAAAAATCTGCAAGCATATCTGTATTTAACCAGTGTGTATGTGCATTTTGTGTTCATCTGTTGATGAGCATGTATTTGCATGCATGTGTACGTGATACAGAGAGTTTGCCAAAGAAAGGGAGCGTGTGGAGAACAGGAGAGAGTTTCTCAAGCTGAAGCGTCAGCAGCAGATAGAGCGAGAGCTGAACGGATATCTGGAGTGGATCTGCAAAGCAGGTAAATGCCATAGAAAGAGCCATTAAATGCTCCAGAGAGAAGCCCAAGAATTCAGATAGTAGCTTGTCTCTTTTGATACGGATGTCTTTACACTCGTATGTCTCAGTATTGGAACGTGCTGATAACGTACAAAATGTTTCATTAGGCTTCTTTTAAGCACTAGAAATTGTTTCCTTTTTCATGACTTTTCCAGTGGTTTGCTTTGAATCTTTTTTGATTGTGTACAGAAGAAGTGATTTTGGCTGACGAGGACAATGACCCAGATGACCGGATGCCCTTTGACGGTATTTACGTGAACTCCTCCGTCCTTCCTTCCTTTTCATCCCCCTCTCCTCCTCTCTTTGCTCCCTCTCTGGGACTAGGTGTTGATTTTCCATTGTAAAGGAAGAGAGAGATCAATAGCGTGTTGGCTTTGCTGAGGGGGTGATATTGTATACTTCACATCCATATGCGCAGTTAATGTAGTGTTCATGAGCACATTTACATGGGCCGTTCATCTGTAGCTCACAGCAGACATGTGATATCTCGTTTAGTCTTCTGATGTATTAATATTTTAGGTTGTCTGAATCTGTATGTTAGAATTGAGTGACTATCGTCTGTTACACACAGGCTCACGAAGGAGGCCCACCATCAAGAAGAGTAAAGCAGACCTGCTCGATGCAGAGGATGGAGATGGAGATATAGGTGCATTTGAGCTACATAAAAACACAAATACACTTTGTGTATGTGTATGTGTTTTTTTTTTGGGGTGCAGGGTTGATCAGTGAGGTAAAAGGCATAAAAATTACCATAAAAACATGTTAGTTATTAGTATACAGTTTGAAAATCATAGAATATTATTATTTAATTGAAAAAAAAATAAACATGGTATTTGTTTTAATTAAATACAATAACCCTGGTACTACCATCTTTTGTAAGGGACCATTGTTCCCCTGAGTAATTCCTTAACTTCTTAATTCCTCCAGAGGTATTGTTCCTGTTATTAGTGTACTTCAATAAGTACATACTAATCTACAGTGGGGTCCAAAATTTTGATTTATTTATATATTTTGTAATTTAAAGGGATAGTTCACCCAAAAATGAAAATTCTGTCATTAATTACTCACCCTCATGTTGTTCCAATAAGACCATCGTTCATCTTCGTAACACAAATTAAGATATTTTTGATGAAATCCGAGAGCTTTCTGACCCTGCCAGACAGCAACACAACACATTTAAGCCCAGAAAAGTAGTAAGGACATCATTAAAATAGTCCATGTGACATCAGTGGTTCAACTGTAATGTTATGAAGCTACAAAGCTTTCTTTGTGTGCAAAGAAAGCAAAAATAACGACTTTATTCAACAATTTCTTCACTTCAACACGTCGTGGTACTTTCATAAACATGGTGGAAACTGACGGAACAAAAGAAACTGAAGAGTTTATTTGTAAAAACGGATAACTCCATTTTTTGTTGTTGTTTTTGGTTTTCCAAACATCATGTTTTATCATGTTATCATGTTTTTATTGTGTTTTATAGTGTTAGTTAGCTATATTTAGTTTTTACATAGTCAGAATAATACAACTGCAGTTTGTTTGAGGTTAATTGGAATGCACAATGAAAAAAAAATTGTGAGAATTGTTAAAAACTGAGTTATCTGTTTTTGCAAATGAATTCTTCAATTGTTGAATGAAGTTATTTTTCTTTTATTTGCATGCGAAACTATTCTTGTAGCTTCAAAAATCTTGACAAAACAAATTTTCTTTTTTTTTTTTTTTTTTTCACAAATTACAAAATATATTACTAGGAGAACAATTTGAGTAAAAAGTGTATTTAATAAATTAACCTGAATTGCAAAATTAATTTTCAGATGTCATATCAGATAGCACTTTTCAGTTTTCATTGAATTTTACAGTTTTATTTCTCTGACACTCTGCTTATCTGCTTCTTTTCCCATCAGGTTCTCCGTTTGCACGAGGCAGTCTGAAGAGCTCGAAATTGGAGGGCTCTTCCTTTCATAAAAAGGAGCGTCGACTGAGATTCTTCATCAGGCACATAGTGAAGACGCAAGCGTTCTACTGGACCGTGCTTTGTCTGGTGGGACTTAACACACTGTGTGTGGCTGTTGTGCACTACGACCAGCCCGAAATGCTATCCGACTTCCTCTGTAAGTCTGTCCACCTGTCTGTTCACTCATTAGTACAGTAGACCCACACGGAATGTGCAAACCTTTCTGTATTTTTCGTGCATATTGTGTGGGAAAATCGGCAGGAATATGAGTATGTATTATCCGTGTGGATGTGCTCTAACCTGTGAAGTTTCCCTTTTTTAGATTTTAATTTTCCTGTTTATGGTTTCATATTTTACTTTCTAAAGATGTTACTCCTTCTTTTTCCTTTGTTTATTCATTCATTGTTGTTGATTAAAGCAGACATAACACACACAGTTTCTGCCAATCTCTTGTTAACCTTGAGTACCTATAGCAGGGGTGGCGAATGTTGGTCCTGCAGAGCCGCAGCCCTGCAGAGTTTTGCTTCAACCCTAATCAAACACAGATGAACAAGCTAATCAAGGTCTGAAGGGTTACTAGGAAGCTATAGGCAGGTGAGTTTTATTAGGGTTGGAGCTGAACTCTGCAGGGCTGCAGCTCTCCAGGACCGGAGTTCGCCACCCCTGACATATAGAGTAGTATTGCATCCTTCATATCCCTGTTTTTGGTTTTATCAGATTTCTAAAAGACAGATACAGATATACCACTTCCCTCTAAAAACAGTCAAGCTCCTGGAGGCGAGCTGTGGGCGGAGCTAAAGAGTCACGATCATCTGCAAGCTGTGACATCAACATAAATTAAACTGGAACAAAAACTTTATAGATTTAAATTAACTGTGGCTTACGAATGAACAAATAAAGCATGTTGATGGGCATGCTCTTGCTCTTTCTTTTCTTTGTATCTTTGACCTTTGCAAATGCTCTTTCTCTCTGTCTGTTTCCCTCTCTCTCTTCAACCCAGACTTTGCTGAGTTCATCTTCCTTGGGATCTTTATGTCAGAGATGTGTATTAAGATGTATGGGCTGGGGACCAGACCTTATTTTCACTCCTCTTTCAACTGTTTCGACTGCATTGTGAGTTTCTCTCGTCCCTCCTCCTTCTTTTACTAAATCCAAAACAAAAAACATTCAAGAAAAAAAATCATTATACCAGCTGTTCATTGCTCTTTCTGGTCTTAATGTTGATATCATTGCAGAAGTTTGTATAAAGCAGTAAATCAGTTTTTTATTATTATTACTCAGATTCCTCCCACAATCCCACAAAGATATTCAGTAGATGAATTGGATGATCTAAATTGGCCGTAGTGAGTGAGAGTGTGTGTGTGTGTGTGTGTGTGCGTGTGCACCTGGTATTCATCACGTTATGGGGACCAAATGTCCCCACAAGGATAGTAATACCAGTAAATTTTGACCTTGTGGGGACATTTGTGAGGTCCCCATGAGGAAACAGGCTTATAAATCATGCACAATGAGTTTTTTTGAGAAAGTAAAAGTGTGCACAGTCTCCTGTGAGGGCTAGGTTTAGGTGTAGGGTAGGTGTAGGGTGATAGAAAATACGGTTTGTACAGTATAAAAACCATTACGCCTATGGAATGTCCCCATAAAACATGTAAACCCAACATGTGTGTGTGTGTGAATGTGTGTCTGAGTGAGTGTATGTGAGTGTGTCCCAGCACTGGGGTTGCACAAGTCAGTGCACTCTCAGGGCTGGATTGCGGATATACTGTATGTTTGTCGTTGGTTGAGGGGTTTTTGTTTTGTGGCTTGCTCTTATTGAATGAGTTTTAAATGTGGGTTTTATATATGTGTGTGTGTGTGTCTTTGTGTGTGTGTGGGACAGGTCATTTGTGGCAGCATTTTCGAGGTGCTCTGGTCTATCATCCAGCCAGGAACCTCATTTGGGATCAGTGTGTTACGAGCTCTCAGGTTACTGAGGATCTTCAAAGTGACCAAGTGAGTCTCTCACGTCCCGTGTCCCATGTCTGTTTTTCCGTCCCACTCTTTGTGACATTAAGTTGTCTCAAGAAGCACTAAGCATTTTAAATGTCCCACCTTTCCCATTTTCAGGTATTGGGCATCTCTGAGGAACTTGGTGGTGTCTTTGTTGAACTCCATGAAGTCCATTATCAGTTTACTCTTCCTCCTTTTTCTCTTCATCGTGGTCTTTGCTCTGCTGGGCATGCAGCTTTTTGGAGGACAGTCAGTATAGCATTAAAATACACATAATGACAGGAAAATCTATTTATTTATGGGACACCAGACTCCAAATGGAAATACTCTATGTAACAGTGATATAACCACAGTTTCTTCTCTTCAGGTTTAATTTTGAAGCCGGCACACCGCCAACAAACTTTGATACTTTTCCTGCAGCAATAATGACAGTATTTCAGGTGAGCATCAAACAGTCTGCAATCATTCTGTGCATTTTCCATGGCTTTGTGATTATGGACCTTTTCCTGTGCCTTAGATCCTGACGGGTGAAGACTGGAACATGGTCATGTATGATGGGATCGAGTCTCAGGGTGGAGTCAAAAAGGGCATGGTCTTCTCAGTCTTCTTCATCGTTCTTACACTCTTCGGCAACTGTATCCAAAAACACAATATTGCATGCTGACACACTGTTTGTTTAATTTTCACACACACCAGTGAAGCATTAATGTGATGTTCCTTAACCCATAGGTGAACAGACACTTTGCTCAATGTGTTCTTGGCTATCGCTGTGGACAATCTGGCCAATGCGCAAGAGCTGACCAAGGTAAACAGGCATAAAAACTTGCCACTGTTTTTGGGTAATGGATCAGGCGTTAAAAAAAATACACTTCACAAAAATGCATGTGGTACGCTTGGGCTTGTTTAGAAATGTCTGAGGGAAAATCAGTGTTGAAACGCTAATAAATAGTTGTGTACAGGAAAAAAAACGTTATATCATTTTCTTTATTTATTATTTTATTATGGTGGCTCCATTAACTCACTAGGCACTAGTATGGGAACTCTGTGACCATGTTTCTCCTTCCCTCTCTCAGACTGTTTATCCTTCACACTCCTACGCACCAGCGTGCATCACGTTTTAACCAATATGCTTCATGTTTCTCTCCATGCATAGGATGAACAGGAGGAAGAGGAAGCAGCCAATCAGAAAATGGCTCTTCAGGCGGCCAAGGAAGTAGCAGAGGTCAGCCCACTGTCTGCAGCCAACCTTTCCATTGCTGCGTGAGTATATCTCTCTCTCATCTCTCTCTCTGTCCTGCTGCCACATATTCTCTCCCACAATTTCTTTGTCTTCCTTTAATGTTTTGTTTTTATGTGTTCAGACTGTGTGTTGGCCTTGTATCAGCCAAATAAACATAGGGGTCAATAACACACACACACACACACATATGCACACACACACACAAAAGCACTTTCAATCTGGCTTTTTTGGTTTCAGTCAAAAGAGCAGCAATTATTTGAAATAGAAATCTTTTGCAACATTATACATGTACTTATATATTATACATGCTGAATCTAAATAAACTGACACAAGACTTTCTAAAGTTTTAAGTTTAGAAAATCCAAAAGGAACCAGAACCCATGTTTTTAATGTTCATATTATCTAAAAATTTTACTCACAAACTGTAGATCAAATTGTATCCTACTGGAAATCCAATTTAGGTTGGTAAGTGCATTTTGGAACATAGTAGCTGGATTCTAACTGCTTATTAACTTATTATTTGGAACATGGTTAACTGCCTTAAAGGGATGGTTCACCCAAAAATGAAAATTCTGTCATTAATTCCTCACCCTCATGTCATTCCAAACCTGAACAACCTTCGTTCATATTCAGAAACACAAATTAAGATATTTTTTAATGAAATCCGAGAGCTTTCTGACCCTGCATAGACAGCAACTCAACTACCACAATCAAGGTCCAGGTAGGGTGACCAGTAGATTTCCAATAGATCTGTTGCGGGACAGTAGATGTGATTTTGTGGGACAATGCGGGACACGTGTGAGACAGATTCATTTACTTCTGTTATGCTATGTAAATACTGATTTACATCTGTTGTCATATGCGTTTATGTTTTTGAGCATGCATATGTAAGTGAGAGAAAGCGTGTCTGTTTTGAATGAGAGTAAAGAGAATCCACCTATAAGAGAAGAGATTTTGATGCACCCTCGCATTACAATAACGCGCTCTGGACATTGTTAACGCCATAGAAACCACCTCAAACTAACTATTAAAATAAGAAGAAAGTTGTGTCTGAAAGCTGCATTGAATTTTTTTTTTTTTATTGGTTACAATGAATGGAGAATATCGTGTTTTTCGTGTGTGCTCGACCTTTGTCTGTCAGTGGTGCTAGATCACTTGATCAGGTGCGCACATCCTTTGCGAGGAAACTATGCTGCAAAAAGAACAAATAAAAAGCTTTCTTAAAAAGGCAAAAGAACGTATGTATATTTTCTTAAAATGACTATTAAAAACTAACAGACTGGTGAAAATGAGGGACACTTTCTCAATTTGTGACGTGCGGGATAAGGGGTGAAATCGCTGTGTTCAACGCAAAGCGAGACGGGTGGTCACCCTAGGCCCAGGTAGTAAGGACATTGTTAAAATAGTCCATGTGATGTCTTTAGTTCAACCTTAATTTTATGAAGCTACGTCAATTCTTTTTATGCGCAAAGAAAACAAAAATAACAACTTTATTCAACAATTTCTTCTCTTCTACTCTTGTGAACATGCATTGAAGGCCGACACAGAAGAGAAAAAATAATTGAATAAAGTCGCTATTTTTGTTTCCTTCGCGCACAAAAAGTATCCTTGTAGTTTTAGAAAATTATGGTTGAACCAGACGTCACATGGACTATTTGAATGATGTCATTACTACCTTTCTGGGCCTTGAACGTGTCAGCTGCGTTGCTGTCCATGCAGAGTCAGATTTCATCAAAAATATCTTAATTTGTGTTCCAAAGATGAACGAAGGAAGGTCTTATGGATTTGGAAGAACATGGTGAGTAATTAATGACAGAATATCCCTTTAAAAAGTAATAAAGTTACTACGTTACAAAACACAGATAGCCAGTTAAAGAAACATACCTTTTTCTGTTATGTTTGGTGCCATAGATCTATAATGTTGTGTTCCTTTGTCCATCAACAAGCTGATTTGTGATCTTCTCACAGTTATATACACACAACTTACATGCAGAGGCACAGACCAATTGAAGATGATTCCGGTTTGTTAGTGTGTCTATGCATCAAAGTATTTGTAAAGAAAAGAAAAGAGAGAAAATGGAGAAAATGTGTGTGTATCAGTGAGGACGAGCGTGTGAATGAGGGAGAAGGGCAAAGAGATGTTCTGTGTTTCTCACATGCTGTTTTCCTCCTCAGCGTGACAGTAAACTCTGAGCGTCTTGATGCAACAGAACACTTTCTGGACTGGTATTTATTCATTTATACTCTTTCTGTTCTTTCGAAACGCCTCTCTGTTCGCCCCACACCTCCCACTCTTCTCCCATCAGCCTTTTTCGACATGTGCATTTCCTCCTCGGTTCTCTGTGCTGCTCCCCGCTCTGTTCTCCAGACCGCTGGGTGGGATGGGACGGGTTTGTCACTCCTCGGCTCTTCTTCTCTCTTCATCCTGCTACTCATCACCTGCTGTTCTCCTCTTATCTCCTTTACTTTCTCTCTTTCACATGCTTTGCTCCAAGGGTTGGGCGCCTGTGATGTGTTCACTCCCAGAATTATTATAGTTATCTTCTTTCTGTGTGTGTTCTGTGAGTGAGTTTGACCCAAGCGGTGCAATCATCCTCTTTAACAAATGGTAGCTGGTAGCTTGTAGGTGGGCATTTTCAGCCTGCGGTAGCTGCAGCAACCTCACTTTTCCCTCTTGATGATTACTAATCTCAGATCTACTGTAAATGTCTCTCTTTCTGTCTCTCTCTCTTTTCTACAGTAAGGAGCAACAGAAGAATCACAAAGGTTGTAAGTCGGTATGGGAGCAGCGCACTAGTGAGTTGAGACGACAGACCCTGATGAACAGCAGAGAGGCTCTTTACAATGAATTGGACCCCGAAGACCGCTGGAAGGTTAGAAGAAATGACAGAGAAAGAGATGCGTATTTACATTAATATTTGTCTTGAATTAAGTTCTTGTTTGATTGACAAATGTGTGCTCTATTGTTTTGTTTTTACCATGCCTCTAGGTCTCGTACTCCCGTCACATTCGTCCCGATATGAAGACACATCTGGACCGGCCGTTGGTCGTGGACCCTCAGGAGAACCGCAATAACAATACCAACAAAACCCGTCCGGGTGACGGCCAGCCCCAGCGCACTCATCAGCTCTTGCACAAACAGCCCAACTTCAATGAGGGGGAGAGTGGAGGAGGTGGAGGATCTGAGCCCTGGACATCACTGGAAAGGGGGGACTCCACAGGATCTCGGCGGAGTCTTTTAGGCTCCGAGAGCCATGGGGAGGGTAGAGAGTCTCACCGCAGACATCAGCATGGCGAGCGCTGCAGCCAGGCCCGCCAACATCGTAAAGCTGCAGAGGATGAGGGAGAGGGCGGAGGGAGGAGACACAGGAATAAGGGCAGGGACAGAGGATCTGAGTGTGAGCGTGCAGATGGAGGAGAGCGGAAACACAGACATCATCGCCATGAGGGTGAAGGAAGAAAAGAGAGAGGAGTGCGACACCGTACCAGGAAGTGAGTTTAGTTTAAATTAATCTCTGAATTGATGAATTTTTTTTTAATCTATGCACTTGGTGGACGCATTGCATTGCATCTTGCTGTCTTCTTTATCCAGGGATGGTCATGGCCCCACTCTCTCTACCACCCGTCCCATTCAGAAGACTTTGTCCCGGCAGGACAGTCAGTACAGCGAGGACCTGGACAATGCCATGAACAACAAGCTAGCCACCCAGCCACCTAGTGACTCCACCCCACATGATAGTCTGCTTAATCTGGCCAACAGTGCCCACACTGCCAGCCTGGCACATACTGGAACCGAGAGCAGCCTCATTCTCACCAATCCTTCCTCTACCACTGCTAATGTTACCAGCACTAGTCACCTGGGCATGAACCCCGATTACACTGCCGTGGACATTCCCCCTATGTTCCCCTCCAGTAACGCCATCCTACAGGGTGAGAGAACGAGCTGAAGAGAATAACTCACCTTTTATTATTTACGGTCTTAGTCGTGTCTTACTATGTTGTTTCCCTTCCTCACATCTCCACAGTCAATAAGAATGCAAATACTGAGCCCCTGCCCAAGAAAGAGGACACAAAGGGTGATGATGATGATGATGAGAAAGATGATGGGGGGCCTAAACCCATGCCACCCTACACCTCAATGTTCATTCTGACTACCACCAACCCGTGAGTGCAGTTATCTCTGTGAAACTTGCTAATTTACTAATTTATTTTGACAATAAAAAATTTCTCTAATTTGTTGAAATAAAGTGGGGTGCAGACACTCTTTGGTGTTGACATTAAACAAAACTGATTAGTGTCGCCTGGTTTTACCTTTTGCTGTAGTTTTTATATAAAATTAAATGAGCTTTTTTCAAAAGATGTTGTTGTTTCTGTTATTAACAAGTCTTTTTTTTTTTTTTTTATAAACTTCCATTTTAGATTTCGGAGGCTGTGCCACTATATCGTCACGCTCAGATATTTTGAGATGTGTATTCTGCTGGTCATTGCAATGAGCAGTATTGCCCTTGCGGCTGAAGACCCTGTCTGGCCCGATTCCCCCCGCAACAATGTGAGACAGCCCCACATCTCAGCATCCTCTCTTCATGTCTCTGTGTTTCAGTCTATTATTGTCTACTGGACTAGTAACCATTTGATTTATCTGTACATCCATGCTTCTAATCATCCCCTAATTTACCAGTTCACTCCTCCATCATTTTTATTTATTTATCATTCTTTATATTATATTGATTTGTCATAAAGAGCCTAATTTTATTGCTAACACTGTGTCTCTCTTTTGTGCTTGCAGGTCCTGCGATACTTTGACTATGTGTTCACGGGTGTGTTCACCTTTGAGATGCTCATTAAGGTACATATCTATCCTGCACAGCTGTCTTGGCTGTGATGGTCTATATGTGTCACTCTAAGATGCATTATACTTATGTATATTGTACTTAAAGAGAAGTTCACTTCCAGAACAAAAATTTACAGATAATTTAGGGGGTGACCCCTTGTCAAGATGTTCATGTCTTTCTTTTTTCAGTCAATAAAACATTTGAGGAAAACATTTCAGGATTCTCTCCATATAGTGGACTTCTATGGTGCCCCGATTTTAAACTTCCAAAATGCAGTTTAAATGCAGCTTAAAGGGCTCTAAACAATCCCTGCTGAGAAAGAAGGGTCTTATCCAGTGAAACAATCGCTCATTTTCTAAACAAATGGACAATTTATATACTTTTTAACCTCAAATGATCATCTTGTAGGAGCATGATTTTGTAGGACAATTTTGAAGTTGGAGAATAAATTGAGATGGGAGTTTTTCAACCTACCCTAACCGTCTTGAACCAGAATACACAGGCAGAGCTAGACAAGACGAGTATTTTAGGTTAAAAAGTATTTATTTTTTTTTCTTTTTAGAAAATTACCAATCGTTTTGCTAAATAAGACTCTTATTCCTCAGCTGGGATCATTTAGAGCAGTGGTTCCCAACCACATTCCTGGAGGCCCCCCAACACTGCATGTTTTCCATGTCTCCTTAATCAAACACACCTGATTCAGATCATCAGCTCATTAGTAGACAAAGCCACTAGATGGCAAGCCTGCAACCATTAGCCGAAAAAGCGTAATAGCTAAAGCTAACGCTTCCGGTCTGGCAGTACGTGGAAAAGGAGACCAGAGGCCATTTTCTTTGAATGGATGTCAGTGGAAGACAAAGGCTTCACTACACTGAATAAACAGAGCCTTTTATCATTTAATGAATCGACAGCCTATCTGCTAATCTTCCACATGTTTTACAGTAAACAATACTTTTGGACTGAACTATTCTTAGAGTTTACCACAAAAAAAATGCTGTTTTATAAGAGAAGTCACTGACTTTTTGCGACATGTGGGATTCAGCTTACAGCACTTCTAATTCATTCTAATTCATTCCTATGATATCCATCAACGGCGATTGACAGACTGAAATTCAGTGACGTCAAGGCTGTAATGTGATTGGTTAATAAGGGACACGTAATCCAAGTTAGCCGTTACGCTTTCTCCAATAGTAAGTAATACAGACCTTCTCATCTCCCTATAGTAAGACAATGTCTGATTAGTAGAGACTCGAATGCCTGAAATGGGTGTGTCAAAGGAGAGATGCAAAATGTACAGGGGCCTTAAGGAACGTGGTTGGGAATCACTGGTTTAAAGCCCTTTGAAGCTGCACTGAAACTGCATTTTGGAAGTTCAAACTCACGGGCACCATTGAAGTCCACTATATGGAGAAAAAACCTGATATGTTTTCCTCAAAAAACAATTTATTTACGAAAGAAAAGACATGAATATCTTGCATTCACCTCTCATTATATACACTACATGTGTGAATTGGTGGGCAGAGCTAAACAGGCAGCCACACTATTATGTCACAAAGTGATACATTCCACAACCCGTCGTTCTGGCAGATTGGCTTCAATATAAGCTGTTTTTAGACTAGTGAGAAAGTTTTGAGTTCTGAAACTTACAATATGTTTTTATAATACTATGACATCTTATATGTTAAAAGATCAAGGGAATTTTGATTTCTCATGCAGTTTATGATCCCTTCAAATTGTACTAATATTTCACATTATTACTGTTTTACTGTATTTTTGATCAACTAAATGCCGCCTTGGTGAGCATAAGAGATTTCTTTGAAATTTTACTGATCCCAAACTTTTGCATTTGTTTAACATTTTTTCTTTCTGTTTCAGATGGTAGATTTAGGTCTTGTCCTGCATCAAGGCTCATATTTCCGTGACCTGTGGAACATCCTGGACTTTATAGTGGTTAGTGGTGCCCTGGTGGCGTTCGCCTTCACGTAAGTGTCATCAAGGCCCCAGCACTCATGCCTCACTCCTCTCTCCTCTCCTGCTTGCTGCCTGTCCTTGTCCTTTCCCGTCTTGCTCCCTACAGGTCAAACGCCAGCTCTCTGCCACCCTGGAGCGCCAGCCTGCTACCCATACAACCCAGCTCTCTCTGTCTCTCTTTCTTTTCTCTCTCACCATTTCTCTGCCTTTCTCTGCTTCCCCAGCTCTGTGCGTTTGGCATATCTTTACCCTCTCTTTTCCTCTCCTTATCCCTCCCCACATTAAGCCCAGTTCTCCTTTTGGTAATTTCTCACCGAATATCCCCCCTGTCCCACCATGCGCAACGTTTTGCCCAATGCCTACTCAGTAGGTGCGCTTGGGCCCATTTCCATGAGGGTGATGACCCTACCTGGGCACCTGTAACCCTTTAGTGCCCAGGACTCTTTGGAGCATCCAGCTACACTCACCCCAGGTATTTCTACACTCCATTTTTACGTCACATACCTGGAACCAAAAATGAAGAAACAAGGAAGAAACGAGAGAGCATTTAAGCGACCATATGCTACAGTTTTGTATCATTAATAGCTATTTATAATTAGCTAAAACTAGTAGGAATAGTTTTTTCCTGACCGTTTCTTACCCATAGGTAGAACTAAACAGGGTTGTATACCTATTAGGATTTGTGTATGTAAATGACCCCTCTTATGATTGGCTGACCTCTTTGCATGTGAAATGAGTAATGCTTATTCATGTGATGAGGGTTTACAGTTGAGAAGTGTAGTATGTTTTTTTTTTGTCACAATCCATGCAGAAATGAGCCGTTTTAACGGTTAGGATCAGACTGAAATGATCAGGAATCTTGTTAAATTGCTATAAATAAAGACAGGAACAAAAAAGAAGGCATTTATGATTAGCCATGAAAATGGCTGGTCCAGGTTTTGTATCCGATCGCAGCGGAAGCATGCGGCCCAGCTACTGGACTGAGAGAGTTACTAATATGAGGGAGAGGTCAGAAAGGTGCATCTGTTTATATGAAACTGGAAAAAATGCATGTGAAATGCTCTTTACTAAGTCCGGAAAAGAGCCTGAGGACAGATTCTGGGAATCGACATGTCAGATGACCTGAATGAAAGCATGAATGGAAGAAATATGAACCCAGATCAATTTTTTTCTTCCTGAAATACCAGAATCTGAATGCTTTGAAACAGTAATATTATATGGTTCTGTCTATGTGTTTGTGTACATCCTCCTCAGGATCAGTCCCTGAACGACTGTAAATGTGATTGCACACATATTCTTTTCCAACAAAAAAAGTCCATATTTAATGCAGTTCCAGGTGGACATAGAGTACACACAGCACATGACATGTACCATGCATACAAACTGAATGGCTGTCAGATAGAAGAATTTATATTAACAAAGACCTATTCACACAAGTCTGACACAATTAAATGTGAAAATGTAAAATACCTGCAAATAATTTTGTGTTCATGCAAAGTCTGATGCTGAAATTCACATTCTCGTTGAATGCGTTTTTTGGCATCTGAACACTAGAAACTTAAGTATTTATATTTCAGACTTTGTGTGAAGTAGTTTATATAGATATATTATTTTGTTTTAAAATGTTATGGCACATATTACGACCTGGTGTGGCTAAAGTTTTATGTATGTATTTCTAGAACTCAAATTTGAGTTATAAAACATAAAACAATAGAAACAATAACATTTACGGAAAAAAATATAAGTAACATTATTTGAGGGGACAAATAGCGCTTGCAAACTGCATTGATTATCTTTCCCAGCATGACTTTCTTGAGCATTGTTTTTCCCCTACCACCAATCCCACCGACCCCACTTCCATTTGCACCCACATCTTTAGCTCCTGCATGAAATGAGTTTCTTATTAGGCGGTTCATACTATACAGGCATTTGGATGTGCCTGCCCGTCCCAAAAAATACTGTACTCTCTCCAGTTTTCCTTTCTCTCCGTCCCTCCCTCTCTCTCCACACAGCGATAGTGCGCTCAGAACGGCAGGCGCTCTGGGGTGACTGGCGCTCCCTGGCTGTGAGCGTGGGAACAGTTCCCATATCTCTGCTATCTCTTACAGAGTCTGTTTTTAACCTTTTACTCAATTTCAGGGAGTGACTCGTATCTGTGTGTATGTATCTGTGCATGTTTATTTAGTATTTTGTGTACAGAGTCCAAAATTAGCACTTGCAGAGTGTCAAATGAAAGTAAAAAGAGGCTTTGGCATTTAAATGAACATGTAAATGACTGAGAACTGTTCTAGAAACTGGAAAACATAATTTTGTGACCGCCAAAGAAAATAATGTATGGTTGAAAAAGAAATATTACTGAAGAGAGTTTTATTTTATTTTATTTTATTTTTGTTAAAGTATATACAGTTAACTTTTGGAGTTACAACAATGAAATAATAAAGAAAAAATTGCTACTCCAATCTGAATGCCAAGTCACCAAAACAACAGTAACAAAAACATAATCTTTTCTTATTTCAGTGGCAATTTTCTTTTTCTTTTTTTTTTAAAGTTAATTATTTTGTCATAACGAGAAATACAGAATTTTGCTTGGTCAATAGCGTGAAATACAATATTTTAATAAAAGTCTAGATTTATGATCAGTAAGTTCTTGCCAGCCAAGGCAGGTATAGCAGAAAGTTAATTTTGGACCCTGTTTGTATATATGTATTTTTGTATTTGTATTTAAATTATTTTAAGTGTTCGCACTAGATTAGGTGTCCACATATAAATCAAACTAGGAGCTCTGGCATTATTTTGTGATTGTATTCTCTGTTTCATATTGATATTTTTCCTGCTTCAAAAACCCCATTCTTTCCCTGTGCCTTTTTCTGTCTCTGTGTGTGTTTTGTGTCTTTGTATGTGTCTCTGGCTCTGTCTGTCTCTGTCTTCCTGTCTCTGATCATCTCTCAACACCTACAGCGGAGGAGGCGGTGGGGAAGGAGAGGGGTAATGTCTCTTTCTTTCTCCCTTTCCCCTCTGTTTGCTCTTATTGCCTGTCCTTCTCATCACACGCCTGTCCTCTCCTTCTATAGACTGATCTGTCTGTCTGATTGTCCGTCCAAACGTCCTCTCACCACGTCCCTCACACATAGGACACAAGCCAAGGGCGAGGTCATGTCATTCTTTAGCCAGCTGCAGTAATTCAATCTTACAGCTAATCAACTCTTGGTTCATTCTACAGTATGTGGACACCTAAATGTGTTTGTGTCTATGTGTACGTGTGTGTCTATTTGTTTTTGTGTCGGGCCTTCGAATGCGATTTTCTTTAAAACGTCCAACAAGTGTGGTTTGACTTGAACTTGAATTTACAGCAGGTAAAATGGTCATGAATACTTAAGTCTATAATAAGTGTCTTTTTTTATTTTGGAAAGGGATAGATAGATAGATAGATAGATAGATATATAGATAGATAGATAGATAGATCACAGTTCACTATTTTGAATATTTATTATTTATAATATGTGGTGTGACATGGAGGAAACCAATAAATGATCTTGTTAGAATTAAAATTAGTACTGTTATATAAATGTGATATAACAATATATAGTGTGAATAGGTAAACCAATATTGGGAAAGTTACATTTTTGTAAAATATTTAAAATGGTGTCAATATTATTTTTATTTTTATACAATTCATACATTTTATATATTAATTACATATATACAATTTTGGGATCAGTAATATTTTTTATGTTTTTTAAAGAATTCTCTTACGCTCATCAAGGCTGCTGTAAACCGTGTTTTCTATTTTAATATATTTTAAAATGTAATTAAGTCCTGCAATTTCTCCATGCAAAGCTGATTTTTCATTAGCCATTACTCCAGTCTTCAGTGTCCAATGATCCTTAGGAAATCATTCTAATATGCTGATTTATTATTATTATTATTTATCAATGTTGGAAACAGTTGTGCTGCTAAATATTTTTTCTGGATTTTTTTGATGAATAAAAAGTTTCAACAGAACAACATTTATTCAAAATAGAAATCTTTCCTAACAATATAAGTCTTTGCTATCACTTTTTAGCAATTTAACACATCCTTGGTGAATACAAATATGAATTACTTTTTGCAGTCTTTTAAATGGTAGTTTATATTGTTACATAATTTTCTATTTTAATAAATGCTGTTCTTTTTAAACTTTTATTTATTAAAGAATAATGAGAAAAATACCACAGGTTTTAACAAAATATTAAGCAGCACAACTGTTTCCAACATTGATAATAAATCAGCATATTAGAATAATTTCTGAAGGATCATGTGACACTGAAGACTTGAGTAATGGGTGATGAAAATTCAGCTTTGCATCAAAGGAATAAATTATATTTTAAAAATATAAATAATATTTCAAAATATTACTTTTTTTCTAGATGTTTGATCAAATAAATGCAGCCTTGATGAGCATAATACACATCTTAAAAAAAAAAAAAATTAAAATGTATGCAGATTATACCGATATATATGTATATAATATTTAAATATTTTTATTATTAATAATTGTATTTAAATATTTTTTCTAGACATGTCAAATACTTGTACAAGGTAAATTACAGGGTAATTTTATTACATCGCAATCATAATTTTGTTCAATTATATATTTATCCTTTTTTATATATAAAAAGATTTTGATAGTTAGCGCACTTTATCAGATGACTGGACACAGGTGGTCCTTTCATGGAATGACTCACCTATCATTACAGGGACCTCACAACTAGATCTGGGCATGATAGAAATCAACAGACTAGACCGATACACTTGCAGAGTGATTCATAGCGGCTTAAGGAGAAGAAAGGGAAAATCCAGGCGATGCTCTATATACAGATCACTTCTGCAGAGCTGCCCATGTAAAGCAGCGAAACAAGACAACACAGAATGCATTAGGACCTCTTAGGCCTGGACAGGGTCTTTGTCCAGGAAGATAACACCATAATGGGATTACAGACAATCAAACTGCTCACCTCCTAGAAGGGCACTGTCCAATTGAGATGTGTATCACCATTTTGATGAACGCAAGATCCAATTAGGGAGTCTATTTATTGCGGCAAAAAGTCAGCTGAGAGAGAAAGCGAGAGAGAGAGAAACTGCATAGCTACAAAGTTCAAAGAAACAGATGCCAGTAGTCATCATGCACTTCCCTGGCATATAGAGTCAGAAAGCTGGATAACAAATGCATAAAATATATGTGAATCAATTGGCTATTTGCTTCTATTTTATTTGATAAAATTAAATATATTCATTCATTCATTAGGATGTTCTTGGTTTTCAAGCAACATGGCAACTTGATGTGATAATATATAGAATGTGTGTATTAAAATGTCTTTGAGTGCAGCTCATTCAGTCAGAAGTGAGAGTGACTGTCTGTTTATATTGGTGATTATGTTTTTCTTAGTGGGCCATTTAGTATAAAATGTTTTTTGCAAAAACATCTCATCCCTACTTACTACACACCTTTCAACAGGTGTTTACTTCATAGGGTTGATTGGCAAAAAAGACACATTGGAATACGACAGATGCACTGCATGTTCAAATATAGCATGCTTGAGTAAGTTAGTGACAAAGGCAATACTAAGTAAGTCTTAAGTGATGGAATTGATCCAGATCATCTCTAGAAAATAAACAGAGATGACTGAGACAACGTCTCTCGTGCTGTAGAGAGATGTTTGTTGAGAAGGTCTGTGTGTGTTTAGGCCACACAGTTGTATACATTTCCTGATTTGAGCCTGTGAACTGCTTGAGCTGACAGACTTGAGCCTGCTGGGTGTCTTTTGTTTTTGTGCTGAGTGCTGGATTTGGATTTTTGGGTGAATCTTGGTAAATTTCCTCATATTTTTCATATGGTTTTTGCACATAAAAGCACCATGTAGAATAAATCGGTTTGAATCGTAGACACCAGCAGAGCTTTGGGTCTCCATTGCCCTGCAGGTGAAGTGCTTATGGTCATATGACAGTGCCATGTGACATACTATCGTATGCCATGTGACAGTATGAGCTCTAAAGCACTGGATCATGAGATCATGATGAACAAGGAGGCATGGCAACTAACTCCAGAAGCTGTCACCATAGTGATGAAGTCACATGCAATATGGCAATGCATGTTTACTACTCAAATAGATTTAGGTTTGTGTGAAAGTGTGCATATGTGTATGTTAGCTAGTCTCAGCCTCAGACGACATGCCCACAGATCACCCACAGTCTGTTCACTGACCGTTTGATGCTTACTGTACGCTAAAAACCAGCTCAGACTGAAAAGGATGTCATAAAACATCCAGAAGTGATTCTGTACTGTTTTTTTTTTCCATATGGAAACAAAGTTTTCTAAGCAGTTCTAAGAACCAAATAGTAAATTTGCAAAAGTTTACCAGGCTAGTCCC
This sequence comes from Labeo catla, assembly GCA_012976165.1. NCBI lineage: Eukaryota > Metazoa > Chordata > Actinopteri > Cypriniformes > Cyprinidae > Labeo > Labeo catla. The sequence goes on along the minus strand of VONZ01000328.1, from coordinate 574,479 downwards.
CCGTTTGAGATTTGTTTGAACCAGAAACATACGTTCCACTTTGTTTTCTGGGTTTTGTCTTTATATGTAAAAGTATAGTGCTAGACACATTTTCTGCTAATTTCCGCTTAGTGCAACTTGCGCTGCTATTTGTATTCATTTTCATACCATTATTATATGGCAGACCATTATTATATAGAGTGCCCTTTGACTTTTTCAGTGACCTTGATTGTGGTAGTATTTATCCCAGTCATTTTTCCCCATATGGAGTTTTAAAAAACCTTTGTTACAGAGTTTTAAGTCATGAACTAAACCACCCACCTAAAAGGTGAATCAGAATATTAAAAACTTTTATTTGAAGCAAAAAATATTTAAAAATCTGGAAAAAAGACAATACAAGACTGTGTACTTAGCGTGTTTTTCATAAGGGAAAAACAACAGATAAATATAAAAGTAGAGATGTTAATGGTACATATTGCAAAAATATGCAAACATATATTTAAGCAGTTTAAGAGTTTAGGGAAACTGACTCTGTCACTCACAGTACACTCTTAAAAATAAAGGTGCTTTAAAAGGTTCTTTACAGCGATGCCATAGAAGAACCATTTTTGGTTCCACAAAGAACCATGTAGTCAAAGGTTCTTTAAAGAACCATCTCTTTTTTACCTTTTTATAATCTGAAGAATCTTCTTTTGCCACAAAGAACCTTTTGTAAAACAGAATGGTTCTTCAGATTTTAAAGGTTGGAACCAAAATGGAACCATTTAGACAAAAAAGGCTCTTCTATGGCATTGTGAAGCACCTTTATTTTTAAGAGTGTAATTCATGGGAGTGGGCAAGCTCTAAAGTGTTCTTTTGTTGTTATTTGCTTATATTTCCCAAGATTTATTTGCAGAATCATAGGTAATGTAGTTTTTTACAAATTTTATGTTAAACATGATTATTTAACAAAATTAAATAATGCAACCTTCAACAGTAATCCAGCATAAAACAACCGTGTGGTTAATGAGGTCTGTTTTTAAAGGTTTATAAATTATTTTTAAAGAGAACCCTGGGTATTAAGACTTGTATGGCTTAATATAACGTAAATTATGTCTTTTACTGAAATATGTAGTAGAAAACCAATGAACGATTTACGCTATTTAAAAAATCCACATCGTTTCAACATATTTTGGACTATAGGGGCGTTATTATTTCGATTACGTGAAATGGTTGCACTCCGTGAGCTACTGGCGCTACCTGTTGCTATATTTACAGCAACACAACTCAGAAATAAAATACTGATATGATGCCACATTGTTCTGCTTTTGGTTGCAATTTTCAGTCGAAGAGCAACAAGAAAAACAAATGTACGTCTTCACTGGTTTTTCTAGCAATAAGAAGAGGAGAAAAGAATGGGAAGATGCCTGTAAACGAATTAAACTTCCTAAAGACCCACGTCTTTGTTCTCTCCACTTAATCCCTGATGCCTTTGAGGTTTTTAGTTGAGCACAGCTACTGAAAGAGCTTACAAACAGCACAGACAAGAAACGCTACAGGGCATCGTGGCAGGATGTAAACATGCCAGCGTCTGTCATGACACCGCAGCCATTGAAGGAGTTTCTCAGCGCAGATTTCACTCAATATCCGCCGGTGCTTAGACTCCTTCGATGGCACAGAATTTGGTTTAAGCTTATGCTTATATCCATTACCACCTGTAAACTCTTTCAGTAAAGCTTTTGTCATTGTATCAGTATTTTATTTTCTGAGTTGTGTTGTGGTAAAAATAGCAACAGGTAGCAGCAGTAGCTCACCGAGTGAAAACACTTTACACCACAGAAATAATGGCGACCCTCATAGTCCAAAATATGTATAAAACGATGTGGATTTTTTAAATAACGTAAATCTTAATGGATTTTCTACCACATATTTCAGAAAAAGACGTAATTTATGGTATATTAAGCCATACAAGTCTTAATACCTGGGTCCCTTTAAATATCAATTCCACTATGTAGAAAATGAAAGGGATATATTTTTTACTTCTGGAACCTGACTGTTGCGCTCCATTGTGGTAAAACAAAACAAACATAACATAAAAACAGAACAGACTGTGGTTGATCACTTTACATGTCAGTCAGGCGGTCACTTCCTGTCTAACAGACAGCTGCAAGGAGGACCAGACGTTTTGCTGCAAGTCAAAGGTCTGGCTATATAAGCATAAATGTTCTGCTGGTGTAGCTTAGGCCTATACATTGTTTAGAGTTTTGTAAATAATATAAATGGGTAAGTGAACACAGATGTATGGGAGTGTGGATGTGTAACAATTCACAAGCTTGCATCCGTATTTCTCTCTTTTTACTGTACGTGTCTCATATTAATGTATTTCTTCCTTCAAACTCCCTTTCTCCCCCGTGTCTTGTGTGTGCGTGTGTATGTGTGTCTGATTCCTCTCTCATCTCTTCAATTGCTCACACCTACAGCGGAGGCAGCGGGTAATGTCTCTCTCTCTCTTTTTCTCTCTCTTTTCCTCCCTCTTAATGCTTGTCCTGGCAATTACACAGCTTTCCTCTCTTTCTTTTTTGGATTTGTCTCTATGTCTGTCTGCAAGTCACCCATCTCCTTCTATCACTCTGTCACTGTTTCTGTGTTAACCACCCGTGGATGATCATTCAGTCCACGTAGTCCTGATAGGGGGGTTTGAGAGGTCCCTCACCTCTGCACCCGTCACTCTAACAGCACTTCTCTGATGGACGCTTGTTTATGCTTGACAGTGTGTAACCACATCTGCTGACAGGGCAGGATTCGGCACGGCACTGGAAATCTAGAGCGCTGCCCTTTGTCCTTGACACTGAGACACAAGAGGAGAAGAGAGGACAAGGAAGACAAAGATGCCAAATATATATAGAGATAAATACATATTTATATCTTATACAGTGAGGTCTAAAAGTGTGAAAATTATGATTTTTTTTTTCCATTTAACTTTGAAAACTTTTAAAAAAAAAAAAAAATCACTTAAAGTAAGGAAATGTTTGCTTTGTATGTGGAACAAATGAATGTGTCCAGTTCATGAGCATATCAGTATTACTTTAAAATAAAGTTCAGTTTGCTGATATTAGTTAATGAATATTATCATTTGATAGCATAAAGTAACAATAAACTTAGTTTTAAACTTTGACAGCATTTACTAATTTATGTTCATATACATGCATGTACAGTCATGTGCGAAAATTAGGACACCCCATTAAATAATCAGCTCTTTATTAAGAAATATTCACATGTCAATGTCCAATCATGTTTTTATGCATGTCTGGAAAAGAAAGTGACTTAATTGGAATTAAACAAAAATTAAACATTTTTTACGCATCAAAAAGATGATATGAACACAAATGTGTATTTTAATAGAGGAAAAAGTTAGGACACCCTACCCCCTAATAACTAGTGTTGCCCCCTTTGGCTGATATAACTTCAGTGGGACGCCTTTTGTAGCCTTTTACCAGTCTCTGACATTGATCAGAAGAAAGTTTGCCCCTCTCCTCAACGCAGAATTCTTTCAGCTGTGAGATGTTTGAGGGGTTTCTTGCATGTACAGCCCGTTTCAAGTCACCCCACAGCATCTCAATGGGATTAAGATCAGGGCTTTGACTTGGCCATTCCAGGACTCTCCACTTCTTAGTTTTTAGCCAGTCCTTGGTGGATTTGCTGGTATGCTTTGGGTCATTGTCATGTTGCAGTGTCCAGTTCCGCTTCAGCTTTAATTTTTTTACAGATGGTTTCACATGTTCTTCAAGCACCCTCTGATACACAGTAGAATTCATGATGGATTCTATGATGGTGAGCTGGCCAGGTCCTGCTGCAGCAAAGCATCCCCAAACCAAGACACTGCCACCTCCATGCTTCACAGTTGGTATGAGGTTCTTTTCTTGGAAGGCTGTATTTGGTTTACGCCGAACATGTCTTCTGTTCTGGTGTCCAAATAATTCAATTTTAGACTCATCTGTCCAAAGAACATTATTCCAGAAGTCATGGTCTTTGTCTATGTTCGCTCTGGCAAACTGCAGTCTGGCCTTAATGTTTCTCTTAGAGAGCAAAGGTTTCCTCCTTGCACACCTCCCATGAAAGTCAAACTTGTGTAGTCTCTTTCTGATAGTAGAGACATGCACTTTGACATGGACAGTAGCCAGAGCCTGCTGTAGTTCCCGTGATGACATTTTAGGATTTTTGATGACTTCTTTGAGCATCTTGCGGTCTGCTCTGGGGGGGAATTTGCTTGGACGGCCAGACCTGGGCATGGTGGCAGTTGTTTTGAATGTCCTCCACTTGTAAACAATTTTCCGGATGGTGGAATGGCTGATGTCAAATTCTTTTGAGATCTTTTTAAATCCCTTACCAGACTCATAAGCGGCCACAATCTTCTTTCTGAGGGCATCAGACAGCTCTTTAGATCTCACCATGGCGCTCACTTCAACAGTCAGGAACACACCAAACTAAATCTGAGGTTTAAATAGGGCAAGGCTCCTTTACAATGCTGGGTAACGATGTACTGATCATGTGCACCTGACGTGATACACCTGTGTGTGATTTTAACCATTTTAAGTAGGATAATATGTGGGGGTGTCCTAATTTATTACTCACCAGAAATTGCATTTGTTTTAAATTACATTTCACAGAAAGTTTCAAAAAGGCTTTTCTTATTTTTTAATTGTTTAGTTATATTATTTGGATCCCTCAGTATCATTAAAATTGATATTAAATATCCATATGTCCAAATATATTTTAAAATATACAGGCTTTCATAGGGTGTCCTAATTTTCTCACATGACTGTATATATATATATATATATATATATATATATATATAAATATATATATATATATATATATATATATATATATATATATATATATATATATATATATATATATATATATATATATATATATATATATTCAGTGTAGCAATAACATGATTAATTTGTAGTTACCATGGTTCAACTATAATAACCAGGTTTTTTTTGGTTTGTTTGTTTTTTGTTTTGTTAAGGGATCGATTAGTCTAGCCTGTTTTCAGTTAATGAACATTGTAGCGCACGTCCCATAAAATAAATGGCAATAAGATTTGTCCTTTGTACTTTTTATATTAAACAAAGTCTCAGATTTAAAATTCTGTCCGTTTTATTACAATATTCAAACAATAAAAGCCGTTTTGGCGCTGTTTAATGTGGAGTGACAGATCGCTGTAGCGCCTCAGTTCAAGCATCCGCGGACGTGAACTGATCGTCTCCTCCGATTTAATATCACTTTCAGCTCGAAATAAATATGAATAAACATCCGAAGGTATGTTCAAAGAAAGAGTACAACTTACCGACATCCGTATTTTGTCTCATGTATCGCTCAATCAGTGTTTCAACCGCATAAAGACGTCAATACAACAGCTTGTAAACAATGTCACGTAACGTCACATTTGCCTCAGGTGGCAATAAAATCGTTAGTCAGCTAGAAAAATTAGTTCTATGAGGAACATTTTGCTAAATATATACACCATATAACATATTCATTATAATTTCTATTGTTTTTCCATGTTTAATTTATGTCTATATAAATCCGTCAAGTTTTTATGACAGCCACCCTTTAAATGTTTAATGTCATATTTCAAAAAACGAATTGGAGTACAAATATATGTAATTGTAAAGTTAATATTACAAAATTATTAGTATTAGTATTATAAAAACGTAAGTATAAGTTAAGCATTTGTATACAAATCAGTTAATTGTAACCTTTAGTATTATAGTAATGTAGGTCCAACTGAGATTTTTTTTTTTTTTAAGAAAATTTTGCATGTACTGTACCTGATACATATATCCAAAATAATCGATACTGAATTGGAAATCAAATTGAATCACAAGCTTGTGAATCAAAATCAAAACCCAACCCTAGTACATATATATATATATATATATAATATAGATAGATAGATAGATATTTGCTGTATGTTGTAATATCATAATTGCTGGGTGAGCATAAGAGCCTTTTTCAAATTTTTCTTAAACCTTAAAAGCTAACAAAGTTATTTTTACTTACTCAAATGTATTCATTTTTTGGGGAAAAAAAAAATCACTTTTAGACCTCACTGTATGTGATTCTAATGAAAGGCATTGTTACATACATTTATTTCGCAGTGATATAAATCCATGAACAACCACACATTTGCATAGTTTACAGTTTTCAGTGTACAACTTTTTGCATTTGTCTTGCTGGTCACTAGCCGCACATCTGCCACGCAACAGCTGTACACACATCTGGTGGATGGCTGTGCTTTGGTACCACAAGAGCGACTTGAAAATTGTGATAATGTAGGCCAGAAACTCTTTAGATTGACTAGCTTCAGGGTGACACGGTTCTTCACGCTACAGAGCCAGAGCTGATTGGTAGACGCTCCTCCCCTCTGGAGTGACTGAATGTGTGCTTCCAGGTCCTTTTATATGTTTAATACATGTTTGCCAAAGGACAACCCCAAAAACAAGAAAGAAAGAGGTTTGGCTGGGCATTCTGCAGCAGGGATGCCTGAATCTGCTCTGTATGTTTCATGCTGTCGTCATGGCAATGTAATGAAACCAGCCAGTGTTCCTTGGGAAAAGAGGTACAGTGGCGGTTCCAGCATGGGCTAAGACGGTACAGTGGATATTACATCCACTGAGCTAGTTTCCAGTACAGCATGAGCCAGTGAGCGTGTCTGAGAGCGTGTGTGGTGTGAGTTTGACTGCGTGCATGTGTTTTAGTATGTGTCTATCCTAAGTGCTGTGAAATGGGCTGGGTTGTGACTACAACAGGCTGCATTCTCAGTGAGGAGACACAGATGAGATTCCTGATTGGCTGGGAGTAAATGTGTGGATGTAGCAGGCATGTTTCATTGTTTTAACAGCCTGAGCTACTAACTCACCCCTAAATTGTGTGTGTGCAAGACCAATTACCCATGTAGTCTAACGCCTCCTGCCATTTCACGTTCTAACTCGTGTTTGTTGTTTGTGTGTATCTGCAGAGGAAGCAGCAAGGGGAAAGACATCAGTACTATCAAGTCTCTGCGTGTGCTCCGAGTACTGCGGCCTCTAAAAACCATCAAGCGTCTGCCCAAACTGAAGGTACCACTATGTTTGACTGTTTTTGTTCCTCCTTGTGTTGACTGAGATTTAAAAAAAAAAACAGAGTATGTTGTGTGTGTGTGTGTTTTTTTTTTTTTTTTTTTCTCCACTACTAGGGCTTTATTTTTCTGTGTAATCTGTGTCTGGCTGTGTTTGACCAGACTGTTTTAATTTGTTATGTCTGGTTTTCATACCTTCTTTGAATTTGTGTATTTATTTGTAAAACTTGTCTTTGGCTGTATTTCCATATTGAAAGTGTTTTGACATTTGCTTATTAATTTCTGTTTTCATCAGGGTTTTTGTATGTAAATACAATTCATTTGTTTTTGTATATTTTTATACTGTTTTGTTTCATCCAGGTTGTGTTCTTTAATTTTCTTTTGTCTGTTGTGTCTCATTCTGCTTTTGATTTTCTTTTTTTCTGCATTACAGGAATTTGTTTTCTGCATTAGTTTTGTTTATATGTGTTTGTACAGCTTTTATGCTGTTTTGACATTTCTTGTAAGATTTATGTTCACCTGTCAGGCTACATTTTCATTTCTGTTCATTCTCTGTGTTTTATTTAGAGATGTATGATATTGGATTTTTGCTGATATCTGATATGCTGATATTTTTCAACTCTTTTTGGCCGATAGCCGATGCCAATATTGATATATTTCCTTTTTTTGGAAACAACACTAAGTCTCTATTGTGTGGAAATTACAAGCAAATTATTTTAAATTTTGGTTCGTTTTAACAAGAACTTATCTCTTAGAATTAAATAAACAATAATTAAGTTCTTTTATAATATACAGTACATTGAAGCTTTAAAAATAACTATAAATAAACTACATATCAATCACTGATTTTTTTTTTTTTTTTTTTTTCCCAGGAAAATGCAGTGGTAACTAACATGTTACAACAAAATTTAACATCTGAGCTCATAAACTGTTTAAAAAATAACATATTACACATAAATGAATAAATCAGTAATATATAAAATTATTTCATTTAAAAGTGTCATGTAGAAGCTATAGCTTCTATTCCTTTAAATCAAAACATACTCATGATTTTATCAACATCAATTACTGCTTTATTTAATCAGAAACTCATTCTCAAACTCAAGTTTCTCATCCACACTGAAATTTTCACTCATATGCTTGATCTAAAACGCAACTGCCCTCATGTTTAGCCACAGGACAGCAATTGCAACTAAATTTTCTATCATCTTTGCAGGACTGTAGAGTGTACAAAGTAACATATTTATACGATATCGGTACAAACATAGATATCTATTGGTAAAAATGCATCGCATGACTACATATGCATCATAGTTTTCAGCCTCCGTTTTCACAATCCACACTGCAATGCAAAAAAAGACATTTTAAATTTATCCACTTTGGAGAATGTTTCCAAACGAAAAAGTATTAGTTTGGACAAGTCCTCAGTTGACTATAATTCTATTTTTATGGATCTTTGTAGTTTTGTATTTTTACAATTTGAAGATGTGTTGGTTTGTGTTTGGAGTTTGTGTTCTGCTTTCAGGCTGCATTTGAATTTGTCTCTTCTCTTTTGTCTATTTTCAGGCTGTCTTTGACTGTGTAGTGAACTCTTTGAAGAATGTGTTGAACATCCTCATTGTCTACATGCTGTTCATGTTCATCTTCGCTGTGGTGGCTGTGCAGCTCTTCAAAGGCCGTTTCTTCTACTGTACCGATGAATCCAAGGAGTTTGAGCGTGACTGCAGGTGAGACAAAAACACACACACAACCACACGTTACGAACGGACCCACTGGCGTGTTAATCTAAATGCATTTTGTTGTTAGAGGCGAATATCTTGTCTATGAAAAAGATAACGAAGTGAGGGCGCAGAAGCGGGAATGGAAGAAATACGATTTCCACTACGACAATGTGCTCTGGGCCCTTCTCACCCTCTTCACCGTTTCTACGGGAGAGGGGTGGCCACAGTATGTATACAACTCAACTCCTAATTCAAAACATCATTTCCAGTGTACATATCCAGTGTTTGCTTCTGTTTTCTAATGTAAAGCAGATGTTTTCATTGCATGGCATATCAAAGAACTTGAAAGATCTGACACTATCATATTGCAGCAAATCACTCAATGCCTCATATTTTTGCCACTCTCCAGGGTGCTGAAACATTCAGTGGATGCGACCTACGAGAATCAGGGCCCGAGCCCAGGTTACCGGATGGAAATGTCCATCTTTTACGTGGTGTACTTCGTGGTCTTCCCCTTCTTCTTCGTCAACATCTTCGTGGCTCTTATCATCATTACTTTCCAGGAGCAGGGAGACAAAATGATGGAGGATTATAGCCTGGAAAAGAATGAGGTGAAGGACATATCAAACGGATGTTTTTTAAGCTAAATGATCAGTCTAGCTCATTCTTTATGCATAGAGCTGGCATTGATCTCATTTATATGGTGCCACAGATTTTCAGCTTGATTAACTTCATCATATCTGTTCTGTTTTCAGAGAGCCTGCATAGACTTCGCCATCAATGCTAAACCGCTCACGCGCCACATGCCACAGAACAAACAAACATTCCAGTACCGCATGTGGGAGTTTGTGGTGTCTCCTCCGTTTGAATACACCATCATGGCCTTGATTGCCCTCAACACCATTGTCCTTATGATGAAGGTGTGGCAGTACTTCACTTTAGTACATCTCACTTTATATATTTTGAGAACCAGACTTCTAACGTTCAGTAAAGTTTTATAATCTCTAGACTCATTGTTAGTGCTTTCCACAAAAAGGGAATTTTCTATTTCTATTTTCCGATGTACTACAGTGTTTTTTGCAGTCCAGTTACCAAAATTTGAGACATTTCTAAATACGGTTTAATACAGTTTAAATGTGTTGTGTTTGCTTAGTATGATGGAGCATCAGATGCCTATGAAGCTGTGTTAGCCAACCTGAACATAGTGTTCACCTCACTTTTCTCCATGGAATGCATATTGAAGATCATTGCCTTTGGAGCGCTGGTGAGTCTACCGTACAGTTTTCTCATGTTTAAGTATATGTGTGTGTGCGTGTAGGGTCCAGAATGGTCACTCATTAAGCAGCAAATGCAAGTGAAAGTATACAGTGACTGTATTAGAATCCACAACATCTTCTAAAGACTTTTTAAAAAACATTTTACCAGCAGAAGTTTATGTAGGATGCCTAATGTTTCCCCCGACACAAAACTCAATGTGTGTTCTGGCACACATTGAATCTTCATTGCATTAGACCAACAAAACAAAATTCAAACAATCAAATTGCAGTTTGACTAAAGACCAAAGTATACTTCGTTTTTGTATGCGTACGCTAGCGTATACATACAGTCGAACATGTTGCCTTGTTCGTATTCTCCATTTGATGCTGTGCACAAACACAGGCAGGCAACTCTAGAAAGCTTCATCCATGTTTAGTGTCTGCTCTATTTTTTCCACCTGAGTTTTGACTGATAACAAATATTTTTGAACTCATTTAAACCAAAGCTGGGCTATTTCATACCCTCTCACTCACAAGTGCTTGTCAATGTGAGTGTCTGTTGTTATTGCAGTCTCCGCTATTTAGTTGTTGTTGTTCCGTCTCTTTCGTTTTTCTTTTCTACTTTGAAACAATGGCCCGGGACAGTATTGCGACCTTGTGGAACAACTGATTGCTGCAAAACAAATTCAGTGCGCATATGATACCTGCAAGTGCAAAGCACAAAAATATGGCGGTGTGCGCACTGTACGCTGACCCTCGTGTGCTTGTAAAAAATGAAGTATACTTTGTGCTTAAAAAAACAGAGAGACAGTTACACAAATTTACATACAAAAATCACATTGTCAAATACAAATACATTGTCTTAGGGACAAAAATATGGTTTATATGTTTAAAAAAAGTATTTTAAAATACAGTTATTTGCCACTAAGACACAAATATGCATGGCTCTTTAATATTTTCACCTCACTTGCCATTGGCAGCTGTGGCAAGATGTTAATTTTGGAATCTACTTGTTTTCATTGTGTAATGGTACACAGAAGTCAAGGTTTGGTACATACCTTGTTTTCGGGGTCACGATGTGGTCTGAGTTCAAACAACAGGAAATGTTTTTTATTCATTTGGAACAGACAGTAGTGCTACACACATGTAGCATGAGCAGTTGTTTTTGATTTTGATTTGAATTAGATTGTATAATGGTTTGAATGGTCTGACTTCAGATTTGTGAAATGATACTATATTAGACACCTGCAAAAAACAAAAACAGCAGATAAACTGAATGAAAACGCAAATTTATTCTCTGACAGCAGGTGGCGCTTATGAAGCAGCAGCAATATAGAGTTTCCTTGGTTACCACTGTAAACAAAGCAGTTGTGCTTAGAAACATTGCTTTAATATGCATTATATGGAGGTAAGAGGAAAAGAAAATGCCATTGAAACATTTCTGAAGACATTTCCTCTCAGAGATACATTCATATAAACCCCCACATATATGAGACCCTGTACCCAGTCATAAGGGTAAATTTTTTCGAAGTTCAGATTTATACATCATCTGAAAGCTGAATTAATAACCTTTTCATTGATGTATGGTTTGTTAGGATAGGACAATATTTGGACGAGATAAAATTATTTAAAATTCTGGAATCTGAGGGTACAATAACAATCCAAATATCCGGATGCAAAGTTCACTTTCACATGCTGTTTGAACATTAATGTGTGTTGGCAGTGTATGTACAAATCTACCCTATAATGATAAAAACCCGTGCAGTGGTTTTTAATTAATCTGTAAAAATAATATCCCCTTTTTCAAATCAAGCAATTCTCAGAGGTGAGGATCACACCGACAGCTCCCACTATAGTTGATTGACTTTAGCATCTTACCGCAGACCCGCCCTAAATCAGCTGTAACAGTTCGACCTCCATTGTTTCGATGCCGGAGCAGGGATGTAAGTTAGACAAGAATATCTCCAATTGAGCGATTGAGGTGTTGTGTTGCTGGATGTAATAATGAACGTAGTGGTCGTCATTTACTCCCGACATCTGAGCTGCTGAAGATCCAGTGGATTATGTTTGTTTGTGAAGGGAATGCGCCTCCCGATCTACATAAATGCGTTTATGTTCATGCAATGTATGCGTTTATGTTCATGTATGATTTTAGTACAGCAGGGGGAAAAACTTTTTTTTTTTTTATTAAACAGTGGTTTACTGAACAAGTTGCTCTTTCTTTAAATAAATTCAGTTATAATTAAAATTTTCTTAGTGATACAAATTTACCTCAGCTTATGCTTTAAACCAGGGGTTTCCAGTCTTTTAGATGCCACTGACCCCCAACTATGGTCATCATTATGCGAGGGACCCCCATTCTAAAATGTATAAATACGCAGTTTACACTCGGAAAATCCCAGAACAGTCCTCCGAGGCGTTTATACAGCAGTCTGTCATGCCGCATCAAAGACTGTCAAAACACCATTTATTGTTTGAATTTCCTGGAAAAACATGTGTACCGAACCAAAAGACTCGTACCGTTACATCCCTAATATTTACAGCAGGAAATTTACAATATTTCTTTATGGAACATGATTTTTACTTGATATCCTAAAGATTTTTGACATTAAAGAAAAATTGATAATTTTGACCCATACAGCGTATTTTTGATTGATCGACTATGACTGACTCTATTCGTTGTCTGACTGCGTGAACCGAACTGTGATAGCCATACCCTGACCATTTGGGACAAATACATGTGCTGTTACACCCCTGTTTTGTGTGAAAAAGGGCTGAAGAAATGAGGAAAAAATCTTTAAAACCAAAGAGGTCAAAATCAGCATTGCACAAGCAGATTTATGAACAGATTGAGCGTGAGAGAGAGAGATATCAAAGAGGTTGAGTTCTGAAGTAGATGAGAAACGGGTGGGGACATGGAAGCGCAGGACACAAAAGAAATGGTTGTAGTCAGCTAAAAGTTATTCCAGTTAGAGACGCACATGAAGATAGTGAGCTAGAGGGCACATTGAAGCGATTAGGAGTGGAAAATGGAAAAAGAAGGACGGATTTCGAGACGACGGCTATGACGGGTGGTTGATGGAAAGAATTACACACACACACTCGTTGCACCGGTGCCCCTGTTTCCATGCAGCTGGTGTACTGAATGGGTCTAATGCACTGTTTTCCTGCAGGCACTCACTTGGCAGCTCACAAAAAGGCCGTCATGTTCAGCATCTGGGCCGCTAGTCTTCTAGGCATCCACCCTTTTTTGTACACAGGCTGAGGGAGAGGAAAACTCAATGAAGGAACAGAGGCTAAAACAGGGAAAGGAGACGTTTCATTAGCACCAGAGAGTGAAAATAAATTGTTTGCTCGTTTCTGTCGACGGGTCACTGAGTGTATGTGTGTGTGTCAAACCTAATCCTCCTTTAGCCCAGCTGACAAATGCATCTATGTCTTTTTTACCACAGAACTACTTCAAAGACGCCTGGAACATCTTCGACTGTGTGACTGTACTTGGCAGCATCACTGATATTTTAGTCACAGAGCTAGGGGTAAGTGTGTAGCAGAAGGGCCGCCATCTGTGCGTGCGTATGTGCCTGTTTGTTTGTGTATCCTGTCTGTACGCTTGTGTGTATTTCCGTATGTGATTGAGAGACTCTCAGCAGGATCTTCTTTTGCTCACTGAGGTGTAAGGAACTCCTAAAAGTCTTATATAATCGTCCCAGTTGGTGTGTGAGGCAGATCAGTGAGCCAGTGGTGCTCAGTGGTGACGGGGGTCTGTTACTCTTCTAGCTTCGCCATTTATCCCCGAGCCAGATCAAAATGACCTACCAGTAAAAACGTTTTCAAATGTTAACGTGTATTCATAATACAACAAATGATGATGGCCATCTCTAATAATTAGCAAAACATGTACGTGTTTGTGTATATGTGTGTGTTTTTTTTTCTTGGTTTCACAGCGGATCATCAACACCTGTTGAACAGACCCTATGGAATCAAAATCGACCAAAAATTAGTCAAATTAATCAATATCCAATCTACAGATTCAAAAAGTTATATTCTAGGAAAACCAAAAATGTTGTTAACTCATGGAAATGTCCCACCCCTGAATGTGACTAGCAAATTCATTGTTTATGGCTGTAATGAAATAGATATTTTGATATTTTGTTATTTTATTTTTTTGATTTATTTACCTGGAGTTTAGTTACATCATTGGTCTTTAAGAAATATAAATGTATTTATTATTTATTTGAAAATTCCATTTTTTATGTATTTATTTAGATATTTATTTATTTGGAAATATAATATTTTTATGTGGTCATTTTGAAATGTTTTATTTATTTATTTTTAATAGCAGTAGACTTTTTCCACAATATAAAAAAAAAAAAACAATTTAAATTTTTTTTTAAAAAAGTTGTTTCAACTTAAAAAAGTGTTGCCTCAAAATTGTTTGTTATCCATGTTTTCATGTAGTACAACTTAACATTTCATGTTGACTAAACTTAAAATTTTAAGGCATCACGAACACTTTAAGTTGAAACATATTTTATTTTTATTTTTTTTACAGTGCATCACAGTCAAGGCAAAATCTTGATGTACTACAGGGGTTGGCAACCTTTTGGTCATGAGGTGCCAGTTTAAATTTTTCCGGTCAACCACTGTGCCAATAATGTTTATTTTAATGTTTATATTAGACTTTGATTAATAGATGTACAGTGTGACCCTACTGAACACTAGGGCTGCCCTTGACAAAAGATTTTTCTGATCGACTAGTCGTTGTTCATATTAACCATTAGTCAACTAACCGCAACTAATTTCAATCACAATAATGAGTCTAATTGCCTACATAGCCTAATAAGCACTGAAGAGCACACATAAAGCTTGCCACAGCACACCGGCAGGAGTAATGATTATGAATTATGAATGTGTCAGGGAAAAACAGTAATGAGGCTGCATTAATGTTTTAATAATTTATTGATAAACTAATGCTTTCACTGTTTTCGGCTTAAGAGATGAAGTCGACTACACTGACATCTCCGCAGTAGTGGATGCGACTGTATGCATGTTTCTTATGGATTACATAATCAGAGAATATTTGTGTTCAGTTTGAATTGGTTCATTTAAAAGTAGACTTTTCACTCTTTATAGATATATTTTTCATGCTTGTAAGGCAAGTGTACACAGTGTTTCGCTTATTTATTTATTGACGCAATTAAGGTCAGAGGCAGAGACAGCAGAAAGCGCATCCTGTTTGCTTTCATTATTTTAGTCTTTACAGATTCGAAAGATGCATTACTTTTATCTGTATCAGCAAAAATGACGGAGTATTTTAAGAGCAAGGGGCCACACCGGTGCCTCCGTTGGTCATGCAGTGAGCGTGCTACTATTTAGCTTCCACACTCCGCACAGACACTTCAATAGTGCACATTTTTCGGTTAACATTAGATTGAGTGGCCATGTAAAGTTACTACTTACATATTACAGATAATTATGCCATTTTTGAGGTTGATGAATGATAGGTGAGCATTTGGATGTTCTGCCCAATGTACTATATTCCCACGTAGACCCGCCGTTAACAATCTGTCCGCCACGGACTACGTGACTTTGCCATTTCCTGTGGAATTCTTTTTATCTTTCGCGACTAAGTGACTAATACAATTTTGGTCTACGAAGTTTCTTCTTGTCGACTAACATTTTGTCAACTATTAGGGAGCAGCCCAACTGAACACCACTGAATGTGAATGTTTTTGATAATTTATTTATTGCTCCAAGCAACAAATGCAGAATGAACTGCAAGCTCATTCATCGCGTAGCATGACTGAAGCTTAACGGACTTAACCAGTGGGAAAGCTAGTGATGGCAGAAGCAAACCTTTTTGAAGGGTCGAATCAGTTGAAACACCACACACTGGTGATGCTTGCTGGTCAAAACTGTGTAATTACAACATAAACGCAGTCTGAAAAACAATAAATGGATAAAAATAGCTTTTACAAACCCATTGCAAGTGTTTTATTGAAATAGTAAAATATTAAATGCAATTAGCAAATCATTAAATACCATTTAATATGAGAAATATGAACCACTATTCAGTGTTGGGGAAAGTTACTTTTAAAAGTAATGTATTACAATATTGAGTTACTCCCTAAGAAAATAACTAATTACGTTACTTAGTTACTTTTTAATAGAAAGCAATGTGTTACTTTACTTTTGCATTACTTTTTACATCTGGGCGGGGCTTGCTTGTTTGTTTTTAATATAAAAAGTTATATTTTTGCCAAATGTAAAAGCCTTTTCACACCAAAAGCCTTAGGCTTTGAGAAAAGTAAATTCACGTCTGTACAGTGGGCCGCAGAAGAAAAAATATCAACTCAAATCAAACAAATGTTAGATTATCTTGAGTAATTTTTGCTTATTAGTATGGTTGAATTGAATTGTTTGCGTCATATTCTGAGTTGAATTTTACTGTTTTTATTCATTTTGAGTTATACTGAATCTGTTTTTTGTGAGTGAGATGAATTAATGCATGTTCACATTTATTCTAGAACTAACATCTTACTCCCGATTTCTCTCAACATGGGGAAAGCAGAGCATTTAATCAATAAATGGGGGGAAAAGTAACTTGCGTTACTTATTTGAAAAAGTAACTCAGATATTTTCTTGTCAATTAAAAAGTAATGCGTTACTTTACTAGTTACTTGGAAAAATTAATAATATTACGTAACTTGCGTTACTTACTTGCGTTACACGTAATGCATTACCCCCAACACTGCTGATATTTTGAATAATTTTGAAGCAGTTGTGACGTAGCAGAGCCTCGTTTATTGCAATCACGTGTTTTTGGCACCATTGATTTGAAACAAATGTTTCGCAAGGGTTTCAAAGCGTCATGAAGCTTTGCTTCAAAAGCATCCATCACTAGTGAAA